>KZ062939.1:27397-80897 GCA_002091835.1 Anopheles maculatus
GTCACTTTTGTGCGACCCTCTTTTTTTTTTTTTGTTTCCTTATGGCACTTCACTTCACTCCACTAAACTGGGCTTATCCTCTGGCCCATTCGCATAGACGCACTATAAGTATTATATTGATTTTTCTTATCCGACCAAAGGATCACTATTTTCGAACATTACTGTCCAACCCTGCCGCACAACCGTAGCACTGTAGGAGAAACGAAAGCAAACACATTTCGTTGTTGAACGATATAGTCCAAACCTTTTTCGGTGCAAAATATCTCGTATCCTAATGCAGTGCCAATCTCGCAAACATGTTTATCCGTATTTTAAATTCATTTCTGTTCTTAAAGCATTCCCGCAAACATGTGATAAAGACAGGCGGCAACATCATATTGATAATGGATAAATTCATTCAAAGCGTACAAACGACTAACAGGCACGGGATCTAGGCCCGTTGGGACGATATGATGGTTAACGCAACCGTATAAGTTCGTGATAAAAATAGCTGCGAAATTAGAAGCTTCTCCAGAAAGACCTGTGCGTTGGGTTCGGCGAAATATTTCATTACAGAATCGTTGGTCATGCGTTGCGTTGCATGAAACACATGTGACACAGACTTCTATGCCTCGCCGCGTCCCAAAATCGTAATTTGCAGACCCAACGGTCGATTCATAAAGTTTCCCACACAGAACCTAACATTGTGGGACGGGTAGGAAGAGTGGCCCATTCTGCATTCTGCAGCAAGGAGTTTCGGCGGGAAAGAAAACGGACGGAGGGGAGACGACGATTGCCAAGATCAGGCTAAAAAAGGACGGATCGAGTGGGTAGCATGTCTCCTGAAACATTCACATACCCATTTTACCCATCAATAAAAACTCTCGCTCGGTTCCGAAAGGCGAAGGATCCGTCCAAAGGGAAAGGCGTTTACTCGTACAGTACAGCAATAGAAGCTTACACATTTCATTCCATCCCCAACACCAAAAGACACCAACAAAAACCGCGACGTTTAAGGGTCGCAAACGGGGGATCCTTCTGCGGGTCGCTTTAGCGCTTGCCTTGACTGGTTTCAATAGATCCGCCGGTGGCAAGTAAACGGTACGACGAAGGGGCTTTGGGTTCGTTGTAACCCTCGAACGCTTTCGCATCCAATCGCCCAATCACACGGTTTTCTGGCAACCCTTCTGGCAAGATGTTCTGTTTTGCCTGCAGACCGATCCTTCCAAAAAGAGACCCTTGTCGTCAGCGCACTCCTATGTGTGTGTGTGTAATGACTTTGTATTTTCTTTGAACAACAAACTTGCTCCCATGTTTTTGCAGGTTGTGCTACCGAACGGAATCCACCCAGCATCATAACAGGTTCTCGGAAAGCGTGTAAACAATTTGATGAGTGTGGCGAATCCTTTCGAGATAGAGAAGCGGCGATAGATAGACACAGCAGCCATCGAGACGTTTATGAAATAGCGTTTCTTCCTGGAGCTGAAGCTGATTTGTCGCCAGTTTGTGCGTTATATCATGCAGTGATTTTCCACACGTATCGGTAAAGTGATGGCCGATGATGGCATACTGTAGTGTGTGTCGACGGTTTGGAAACTACACTGCAAGCCACCCTCCATTTCATGACCTCCTTGTATTTGCCAGATTCAAATTTTCCCCACTGCTGACAGTTTCAATCGCTCCCAGCAGGCACTGATAATGTATATTGGTTCGCTCCGAAATCGACTTTCGTACCCGTCACTCTCGTGTGCATCCTTAACCATCAACAACCGTCTTTTCTGTCCATCAAATCATGAGCATCCCGTATCAACAATAACACCACCAGGCACACTCTGCGCTCTGTGTAATGTATAAACAAAACGCAATCGCCTTCTGTCCGTCCAAAACGACCTTTGCTGATGAGATTTGCGTTGGCATGCCGGGAACGGGGATAACTGTTGAGGGAATTGTTCCACCAGTCGCCCATCATCAACAACAATAAAGCAGGCTGTGGTGTGGAAATGGTGTGAGGACGAAAAACTCCCCTTCTAGCGCCGTATACAGATACAAACACACGCACACGCACAAGCACAGAGCACTTGATTTGATTGATGAGTGGCGTTTGTATGTACAGAAGAAGCGAGAGATGCAGGTGCCCGGCCATTCATACATAAATGGTTGGGAAAACTTAGCGAAGGACAACGGAGATTGCGTGATTGTGTGCTGGCGTTAATCATTTGGGTAATTAAATTTTCCTGTCATTTAGCATTTCTGAGTGTTTAATAACGACGGTGTGCGTGAGTGAACGAATGAAAAGGATATCCGAGTAATGGAACGCGTTACGAGTGAAACAATTGTTGACAACCGATACGCCGAATATTCACACACGCACACATGAACCACAGAGGGAAAAGGGTAACTCGAACAGCACTAAAACGCAACCGGTATGAAGCGGAGCATCAGCCGAAAGATGGATTGCCAAACGTGGTGGTAGTCTTCGTTATACAGTGCTCATGCTTCACATTCATCGAAGGAACCAATCATCAGCACAATAATAACACCAACAGCAGTAACAGTAAAAACAGCACAGAAAAAAGCCTTCAGCAAAGACAAACATTGCTGCCCTCTCGGAATCCTCTTCCCGGCGCCGTTCCCTTGTGCATCACGGTCAACACATTCCTCTGCGCACTTTCTCACACTACCCCCACGACCACCAATGCTCACGTTCCTCGTCCGTCCTTTCCTTGTTGTTCTTGTGCACTAGTTCTCTTCTCGACTTACGCGCCACACAACAACGAGCGGTCGCGTTCCCTTACGCACGACGACCACTGATGATATGCGCACTGATAAGAGAGCGTAGCTTCGCCCGCAGACAGACAGACAGCCAGACAGGAACGTCGGTAGAAGGTGTCCGTCGGGACGACAAATTGTTGTTGGCGAAATCGGACTGTTGCTATACACACTTGTATTATACAAGCATCTTTTCGTATTACTGTAAAATGCGTTTGTTTCACGCCACTATTCACTAAGGTTTTGTTTAATCTCCCCTCACAGACAAGCGAACACGGAACCAGAAAATGAGGAAAACCGGGGCAATAATTAAACGAAAAACCAAGAAAAACGGAACGCTCTTTGTCGCTGTTTTGATGGATGACACGCGAGAGGTACGAGGACGACGTGGTGCGTGCACCCGTCTGGTATGAACAGCGAGGACGACGGCGACGACAACGAAAGATTCGAAACAAAAACCGGGTGTAATCACGAAACCTCCGAAAAACGTTGCGCACACGAAGCCATCCGAACGAAAACTGACACTGAGGCTAGCGCGAAGATGATGCTGGTTCTGGATGCTGGGAAAAACAGTGTCTATCACACTGACAGCATAGACTTGCGATAGGTACCAAATCAATAATTTTTCTTTTTCTTCTTCATCTTCTTTTCACTGTTATGTACACGAATCATACCGATATGTGGAAAAAGACACAACACAAAAATAGAATAAAAACAATTAAAAACAAGAGATGTATGATCGGTGGCTATCTCTTTTCTGCACAGGTGTGCATTTTTCACTTCACAAAGGTAGCATTATGTGCATCTTTGTGTACCGTCGTGAAAAGAAGATGAAATTATTTTACCAACTCCTTCGAGCCAGTTGACTACCGCTGTGATGTATAGAAATTCCACCTAAAAAGGGTTTTAGCAGAAAAGAATCCAGCGATGATCATTCTTTTAAGATTTTAACAGAGAAATGTACAACAATAACAAATTTAGCAGTAGTAGAAAGCATGTAAAATGTGGTGTCTTCTTACAAAGTGGCCAGTTTTTCGTATATTTCCTGATATGTAGATTCCTACATACTTGCTCATTAGGAGCTTCTACCGCTTCGCGGTCTTGGAATGCTATAACGATCCTCGATACCTCTCACGATCTAGCGCTGTCGCCTGCTAATCCTATTTCCCGGCTGTTCTGTTCGACGCGTCAACGTCATCACTCCATCTCAATGGAGGTCTAGCACGCCTCCTCTTTACATGGGCTGGTCCGTGCGTTGCCATTTTTTAATTCGCGATTCGTAAGTCTAATTCGCTGCACCATGGTGAGGTTTCCGTACAACTCGTAGAGCTCGTCGTTGTAATGGCTTCTCCATTTTCCTTCGATACATACGGGGCCAAAAATTAGACAAAGCATTTTCTTCTCGAGCGCCGCTAAGAGGGTTTCGTCAGTTTTGAACATGGGCATATGGATTCACGAGGATCACATCACCATGAAAAACGGTTTTTTCAAACACCGAACGAAAAGGCCTTTCTTGCTGCATGGACAAAAATGTACACATTTGACAGTCTTCGTCAGTGTTCTGTCATTCACCACCACGAGGCAAAATCAAAATAAAACTGCTGGTTTGTTTTCGTTTTGGTTAAAAGTAGGAAAATTATACTCACATTCTACAGAAAAAAACACTTTCAAAATGCCGTACGCAAGGAAGAAAATGCACAGTGGAGACACACATCTGCGGCGAAGGTGGCGGTTGAGAAATCGACGCAAGGATTTGGATGAAATTGATACAGATCTGAAGACCGAACCGGAAAAGTTGCTGCAACAGGAGATTGATCTGGATAAGCCTGGTTTTGGCCAGTTTTACTGCATTCACTGTGCCACATACTACATCAACGATCAGGCCATTCAAGCTCACTTCCGTACGAAGGTGCACAAACGTCGTCTGAAGGCATTGGAAATTGAACCCTACAGCATTGAAGATTCTTTGCGTGCGGCAGGGCAGGGCAGTTTCGTGCAACCCCAGAAGCGAAAGATGGAAACACAACCATGTCTAGCGGATGTGGAAGCCGGAAAGCGGATTAAGATCGACACAGTGATGGAAGACGAGAAGCCGGCCAAGCAAGAGTTATCGAAATCGAAAAAAATTATCGATTACAAGAAGGTGCTGGAAGAACTTTGAATAAATCGGTGCGCAGTGTTTAAATGGGAGAAAATGTTGAGTTTATTTCGAAAGTAACATTTGGGGAAGGGAGTGTTTATTTGGGAACTCGGAAAACACAGCAGGTCATTAGTTGAAAGTCCTTTTGCCGGCTATGTTCTACATATGGTCCATGAAGTGTGGATGACCGGTTTCATTCCTTCGCTTCGTCAAAATGTCACAACCGGACTCTGTGACCAGCAACGTTTGCTCAAACTGAGCCGAAAACATACCATCGGCAGTAACTGCAGTCCAGTCGTCTGGCCAAGATACATCCCGCCAGGTACCCTCCGATATCATTGGTTCGATGGTGAAGCAATGGCCCGGTTTCATAACACCAACAGCAGAATTTTCTGAAATGATTATCCATGTTTAGAGTAAGTTTGATAATAGTCGGTACCCACATAAGCTGTTACACTTACTGGCATAATGAGGTACATTCGGCGCGGTATGGAACAATCTGTGAATTCCATGTCCACAATAGCTCTTGACAACACTGTACCCATGTGCATGCACATGCTTCTGTATAACGTTTCCAATCTCACGATATCGTTCACCGGGCCTTAAAAATAAAATAAAACAAAATGTGTTATCATCCGAGACTGCAATGCGCAAGCCGATCTGTACACGCACTTTACGATAGCGATCGCTTTCATCAACGCTTCGTAGGTAACTTGTACCAGTTTTTTGTGCTGCTCCTTCACATTGCCCACGAAAAACGTTTCGTTTAAATCACCGTGAAACCCACGATGGTACACCGTTACGTCGACATTGCACAGATCGCCATCCTCCAGCGGACGTAGATCCGGTATACCATGGCAAATCACCTCATTCACCGAAGTGCAGCAAGACTTCGGAAAGTTGTAGTAGTTCATCGGACTCGGATAGCATTCGCGCTCGATGCACGCCTCATGTACGGCCCGATCGATTTCGTCCGTCGTTACACCGACGCCGCAAACACGTGCCGCTTCGTCCAAAACCTCGCGACCGAGCTTGCAGGCCACACGCATTCCCTCGATCTCTTCATCGTCCAATATTTTGATCGTGTTATTCCCCCGCAGCGCTTCTTCTGACTTGGATCGACCTTCCTTGTGATCAGCATAGTCCGGTCTGGGGATGGATGCCGGCACTGGGCGCCGCGGTGTCTGTTCGAACGGTCTCAGCTTACCGGTAAACGTATAGTAAGGCCACGGATTGTACGCATTCGTTTCCTTTCCCTCTGTATGGGCAAAAACATCAATTATCGGTGTTTGTGTATTAACTAGTAGCCTTTACTTTCTAGGATTGCGTTGAACCGTAGGTAAACACTTACTTGCAAGGAGATGAATTATTTTGTGCTCCTTCCAAGAGCCTTTGAAACAATCTTGACTACAAAAGTAAGACCCTTGGATGCCCATCTTCAGGCACACCGGGCACTGTAGAGTGGCGGACTTTTTGCAGTCGTCCGTACCGCAGAGATGCTTCGCCAAATCACTCATTTTGCTATCTTTCAGACACGCTAAACTATCGAAATGATCACTGGGCAAGACTCGCAGCGCAGACCAACACCGGGAACTGACGTATAATATAGGCAAAACACAGCACCACAATTACCTAACTTGTAACGAAGGAAAAAGTAACCGACTAGACCTTAAAAGAACAAGAATTCGCACGATTTGCCTTTATTTTCCTCCGTTCCCCGTCTTTCTTTTTTTTGCTCGCTTTGCTTCGCTTTGACAATGTAAACGTCAAAACCCGAACGCGACATTCTCGTTCGAACTCCCTAGCGCACGCAGAGAACCGCAAATTGCGTACAGAAGATGATAATTCTATTGGATTTATGGGATTGTTCTTAAAACTTCTTCTTTCTTTGTACTTTACAATATAACGGCTTAGTGGATAAATAAGCAATTTCTTCTCTTTATTAAAATCAGTTTAAACAATTGATCACAATACGCAAATACGCCCCAATAACAACGGATATCAGATTCGTGTTGATAAGGCATCACATTGTAGTTTTTCTTTCTGATCCTGAAAACAACTCTGCCTGCCTGTGGGATCTACGCAACTATCTGAATCCCATAAATGCATCCAGATGGTTTACGAAACTATCAAGCGCGCCGGGTGTAAGTTTTACTAATCGATTCAAGTCGCATTCCCCCAACGTCTCGAACAAGGTGTTCGGCGTACAGTAGAAGAGATTCTTGTCCTTGCTGAGCCGTTCGGCGAGTTCAGTTTGATGGTTGTTCATGAGCGTTTCGTTTACGACGACGATCAAAGGTTTGCCGGCTTCCAGCACTTCTATACAGCTTCCGGCACCGGCATGACTGATCACCAGATCGGCTCTACTTATATCGTCCCCAATGCTGCTTTTGAGTCCGTAAGCCACGAGCCGGATGTTTGTCAGTTTTTGCGCCTGTTCCACGTTGGGATCTTTCCCTTTTCCAAACTGTACTGTGAGTGTTTCGCAACCCATCGCTGATAATTGTTCTAAAACGGCGGCCGAAGTTACGATTTGCACTAAATCCTCAAATTCGGTAGTGCCCACTGTCACAAACACGTTCCTGTACAGTTTATTAATCATTTTCTTTACGAATACGCTGTTATTCCCCCTGTTAATAATGCCAAGTCCGTGTGCTGTTGCCTTCTGCAAGCATAACCAGCATAACCAAAAGGCAAGGCAATATGATAACATTTTATAGATTTCCATTGCACGGAGAGGTACCGGATCAAAGGATAGAAGGTTTTGTAGACGAGAGCATCATTGGAATCCACCAAAGTGTAGCGTTATTTGTTCTACGCTTGATTAATTCTTGATTAACAGCTGATTTGATTTTCAAATATGACGTAAGAGCTCTGAAGATGTCGAGCGTCAAAATAGCTATTCCACCACCTGGTCTCATATAATAGCCTTGGTATAGTCCTCTCTACATTCAAAGTACAGTATGCCTCTGATTATGGTCATACCCGGAGCCATAGGAGGATACAACCTGTACACCTAGGAAGAAGAAGAAGAAGAAGTGGTTGCCGTGTTTTTGTAGATTGATTTCACTAGTTCTTGCCGCTGGGAGGCTTTACTAAATAAAATAGTTAATACAGGCCTTCGCTTACAGCACAGAATGGCTGATCCCGAGGCGGTGAACGGAGTCGATGATGCAACCGATAAAAAACAGAAAAAGTCTTCTAAACACGATGGCGGTGCGGCAGATTTGGAACGTGTGACGGATTACGCCGAGGAGAAGGAAATCAACGCACACAATTTGTGCTCTAACGTGAGTTGATGCTTCAGTTTGATCAGGCAACTGCATTTACCAGTTCCGACATATTCTGTTAAACTTTCCATAGGCTGCTAACTTGTTCGAAGACAAACGCAACAAGGAAAATGAGGAAAAGCTGGCCATGGAACGGGAACTACAGAAAGTTCATGTGAAAAAGGAGGACATAGAACTGATCGTAAGTATTATTGTGGACGCAATACGCGAGATTTAAGCCGAAACAGTACGCTTACGATATTTACTGCATTCGGCTAATTATAGATTCGCGAAATGGAGATTACCCGTAGCAAAGCCGAGCAGACCCTGCGTGTCCATCGGGGCGATGTGGTAGCTGCTTTGGAAGCGCTAACAAACTGAAAGCCACCCAGCCGGCCATTATTTTCATCAGTGTTTCTTGCGCACGGTGTAAAATGACATGGTGAAAATGTGAAATGTGAAATAAAACGACCACGGAGCTTGTTTGAATCGTCGAGGGAAACCGATTGGCTTCCTTTTATAAGTGTTTGGTCCTCACAGTGTTTCTGTTAACAGCAGCTTTAGTGTACTTAGTTAAAATGTGATTTACGTTACCGCAGTAACGGGGCTCGGCTTACATATAGACCGTCTTATCATGGCTATTGACTAGGGGAATATCATAACATCCATCCTTGGGACGTCCATCAGTTTCGTCAGTACTGGGAGACTGTATGATTTGTGACTGTGGCGAGGTAAGTTTATCCGGCTCGAATGCCGGATTCGTTATTCCTTGGACGGCGCTCTCACTACGGTCGTTCGCGACTTCGGTCGACTGTGTTTGATCGGATGCGTTAGTCGAAGGAATATCGATAACGGCAATTCCAGGTCCTGCTGGAGCATCGGAATGGTCTTGGGTGTAGGGTGGTGGGTTTTCAGCAAGAGAAAGCTGTAAATATATGGATTAAATGTAGACTTGACTTGACTAAGCATGAATGTTGTGCACACATTCAGCCGAACCCCTACCGTATCTCCATCGTATGCTGGAGGCGGACCACCGATTGGTGTTTCATTGCGCTGTGTAACATTTTCTGTTGATGTGCTTTGCTGACTTGTCTGTCGGTCGGTTTGTCTCTGTTGGTACTCGTAATTGTGCCTCGTTTCGTACTTTGGTGGACGATCACGCAAACGCCTAATGACGCGCTGTTGTATCGACGATAAGGACACACGACTAACGACAGATTGGCGGAATTCACTCTCCAGTACTTGATTGTTGCGTCTGAAAACACGCGATTTTGAGAAAGGTTTTTTTTTAAATAAACCCGACTGTTGACCAGTTTGCATCGCAGACCATATTGTAATCATACCTCAAACGATTGCGAAGAGTTTTGTACAGTAGAAAGCTTAGGGAAATGACGCCAAGCACCATAGCGGTTGCTAGTGCCACTTGAGCTGCGGTCAAGAAAAATAACGACTCCTGACTGCTGCAAACGATGGCGAACATGAACATGAGGATTAAACACAAAATTTCAACAGAAATGAACGAATTTAAACAGCCACTAAATCAAGTCACTGCTGCCGCATTCTTACATGCAATTTCCATTACTATCCAACGAACACCTCTGGCAAACACCACGATAACAGGTGAGTGCATCGCTGATACAGCAACCCCGACAGTGCTGTCCTTCACCCGGGCAGGGCAAACATTCAAATGATCCTACATTTTCAAAGTGTGGTTTACACTCGCAGTAACTCTCCTCCCGGCACACTTCAGTTTCCGGATGGCAAAACGTATCGCCGCACACGGTGAAGCTATCAGCTATTGCTGCGGCCGAACAAAGAAAACACATAATAAAATATTGTTAATATACCATACACAAAAAAGAGCGTCACACAAACGCAAAACAAGCCGCTCAACAATGATGCATCTTTTGCGTACGTACGTACCTGCGAGCAGTGTGCTCGAAGTGGTTGTGCCGTTGAAAGCCGGAAGCCACCCCAGACAAACAATCAGCAATAAGTATCCTATGCCCGTAGTGCCCATTCCAGAACGTCGGTAAACAGGATCAACATTTTCTGTTCGGTGGTGGATTGGGGCATTCGATTCAAAGTGAAAAATAGAAACATGTCGTTAGAAGGGTTAACAAGCGGACCACCCTTGCTGCCAGAACCACAGTTGGCATGAAATCTGCCAATGGTCACGATCGAAGCATTACGAGCTTCGATAAAACGAGCACAATTGCTGGTGAATTGCACCGGTACATCGATGTATTGCGCTGGCCCATGGGTTCTTATCATAATTACGTACTTGGTTTCCAGATTGAGAGAGATAGGTGTACACAGCCGCGAACGCAATGGAGCAGAGTATTATCGTTGGAAATCCAAAATAAAGTATACCAACAGTGGTGTAACTGATGAACTACGTTTCACAGCCCAGGTCCCGGCTACTGTTCCCTGTCTAAGTGAACCCGATCTTCTACGAATCAGGACCCGAAACACGAAAGGAGAAAACTGGAACCTCCCTGCCTAAATTCTAAACTCACAACCCCAACTCAAATTTGCTACACAACAACCCGAACGAGGTGAAAACGTAGACTAACTCGGAAGCAATGTTTATCGAAAAGCGTTAACGTCGCTATCGCCTTTCCTTGTACCCGGTGGTGGTGATGATGATGGGGCATAGTATCAATATCTTCAGTTATTCTCTTTTTGTTTTTTTACTTTAAGCTTAAATATTGCTGTGTATTTTCTGTATTCGATTGCATTTTCAATTGTTCTTGTGTTGTTGAATTTTGTTCTGGCTTTATTTCTGTTCATCAGCGCTGTTTTTGTGTCTTCGTTCCACCATGATTTTAGACTTTTTTGTGTGTTATGTTTGTTGTTTGCGATAATTTTTTTAATTTTGTTAGATATTTGTTTTATTGTGATGTTTTGCCTGCTATCAATGAGGTTTATCTCTTCTAAAATTTTTTGTTTGTTTAGTACAGTGTGGGATACTCTGTTTATGTTTTTTTCTACTATTATTTCTATTATCCTGTGATTGCTGCCACCGATGTGTTTGTCTGTTATATCTCTTTTTATGTAGCTGTATATGTCGTTTGATGCTATTGTAAGGTCTATTGCTGTTTTTCTTTTGTTAGTATCCGTTGGGATGTGTGTGTAAGTGTTATTTGGTATTATTATCAGGTTTGAATTTTCTATTTCTTCCATTATGATTTCTCCTTTTCTGTCTTTCATATCATCACCCCAAAAGGTGTGGTGTGCATTAAAATCTCCTGTTATAATGCTTTTGTTATTTGTTGATGAGGTGTGTATGATTTTATTTATCGTGTTTTTGATGTCTATTGTGTTTGTTCGTGGTGCGATGTAAGTTGTTAGTATATGGATGTTTTCTGTTATAAGTTTTATGTGTACTGTTTGTATGTTCTCGGAAACGTCTTGGAAATTGTTAATTTTGTATTTTATATTTTTCTTTATTATTATGCAGCTTCCACCATATCCATCTGATCTATCTTTCCGTACTATGTTATATCCTGTTATATTTATTTTTTGTTCTGGCTTTAGCCAGGTTTCTTGTAGTACTGCTATTTGGAAGTCCTCATTCCTTAATGTGTGGTTTAGTTCCTCTTTGTTGTGTTTTAAGCTTTGAATGTTTGTTTGCATGATTTTTAATCTTTGCATTTTTATCTTATATTTTGATTATTGTATGATTTTTATTATTGGAAAAGGTTTATAAATAGATAAATAAGTTAATTAAATAGGTAGTTAAATAAGTTAAATAAATAAGTAGATAAATAAGTTAAATAAATAAATAAATAAGTGATTAAGATAGATAAACTAGCTGACTTGCTCTAGATATTTAGTACTGAGTGGTAATGTACAGGTATATGTGGTTATATATATATATATTTTTTTTGTTATTGGAACTTGTTCTAGGTGGGTTTTGATTGTTGTTTTATTTTATTTTAAATTGTTCTCTGTGATTTTTTTCAAGTAGTTTTTTTTTTTTTATGGTGATATTTCCAAGTTGTACGTTTTGTCTTCTGGGCTGTGAAATACTTCTGTATCGCTTAATATTATTTCTGATACTTCTGTGTCACTGAAAATTATTTTTTCAGGGGATGCTTCTGGTTTTGTAAAATTGTTTTCTGTTTCGTTTTTGTTGTTTGTGTGCGCTTTCTTTGTTTCTGTATTATTTGTTTTTATGTGTGTTTGATTGGGTTCTGTTTTGTTGTACTGGTTTTCTGTTGTATTTTTTGATTTTAGGTTTTGTTGTCTTTCTGTTGCTTGTATGATGTTATTATTTTGTGTATTGTCTTTTATGACGCTGGCATATTGCCTGTTTGTGTATATTCTAGGGACAATCGGTGCAGCGTTTCTTCTAATTTTTCTCGCCTCTCTCATAGTTATTCGTTGAACTGTTTGTATTTTTTTTATTTCATACTCGTCTACAAATATAGGGCAGTTTTTATCTAAGGCGGAGTGTGCTTCTCCACATTCCGAGCATTTAAGGCTTTGTTTACATTCTTCGTGATATTTGTCTCCACATTTGGCGCAGATTTTTTCCCGGTTGCATCTTTTTTTCGTATGTCCGAATTTCATACAATTCATACAACGCATCGGCATTGGAATGTATTGTTCAACTCTTTCTCTGTAGTATCCTATATCAATTGCTCTAGGGAGATTAGTGCTTTTGAATGTGAGAATAGCTGTCCTGGTGTTTACTATTTCTCCATTGAAATTTTTCCTTTTCATGATGCTCACTTCGGTAACCTTTTGGTCTATTAGTCCCTCTAATATTTCTTGTTCTGTTAGATGTTTAAAGGCATCGCATCTGATTATTCCTTTTGAGGAGTTGAGCGTTTCGTGTTCATAGACCTTTGCTATTATTTTGTTGTCACCGTGGTTTAGGTTGATTCTTTTGAGTTTTTGTGCTTCTGAGTCGTTTTTGACTTTAATGAGGATTCTGCCATCTCTTAATAGGGTGGTTTGCGATGGTTTGTTGCCTATGGCTTGTTCGGTTGCTTTCGCAAACAGAAACGGGTTGTAGGTGGCCAATGTTTTTCCTGGAGTTGCACTTTCTACTATCATGTATTTTTCTTCGGCTTCTGTTATTTCGGTGATATTCAGTCTAGTTTTTTTCCTTTTTTTTGTATTCACTGTCCTATCTTCCTCTAGAATGTTATAGTACGAGCCGAAACTCCTACCTCCCCCGGGGGATTCCCCCCCCATGTTTTCAGCGTCCTTATTTTTGGTTTATTGTTAGTCCTTACTTGTTTACCTTACCTCTATAACCCTCTGTTTGTTTGGTTCGTCTTTGTCTTCGTCCTGTCCTTTTAGTCTGTAGATTCGTCTGTTGATGTTGTGTCCCTTTAAAACCGTTCTTTTGTGTTCACTTTTGTGTTTGGCGTCCTTTCAACTTGGAAGATGGCTTTTTTTTTTTTTATGGTGATATTTCCAAGTTGTACGTTTTGTCTTCTGGGCTGTGAAATACTTCTGTATCGCTTAATATTATTTCTGATACTTCTGTGTCACTGAAAATTATTTTTTCAGGGGATGCTTCTGGTTTTGTAAAATTGTTTTCTGTTTCGTTTTTGTTGTTTGTGTGCGCTTTCTTTGTTTCTGTATTATTTGTTTTTATGTGTGTTTGATTGGGTTCTGTTTTGTTGTACTGGTTTTCTGTTGTATTTTTTGATTTTAGGTTTTGTTGTCTTTCTGTTGCTTGTATGATGTTATTATTTTGTGTATTGTCTTTTATGACGCTGGCATATTGCCTGTTTGTGTATATTCTAGGGACAATCGGTGCAGCGTTTCTTCTAATTTTTCTCGCCTCTCTCATAGTTATTCGTTGAACTGTTTGTATTTTTTTTATTTCATACTCGTCTACAAATATAGGGCAGTTTTTATCTAAGGCGGAGTGTGCTTCTCCACATTCCGAGCATTTAAGGCTTTGTTTACATTCTTCGTGATATTTGTCTCCACATTTGGCGCAGATTTTTTCCCGGTTGCATCTTTTTTTCGTATGTCCGAATTTCATACAATTCATACAACGCATCGGCATTGGAATGTATTGTTCAACTCTTTCTCTGTAGTATCCTATATCAATTGCTCTAGGGAGATTAGTGCTTTTGAATGTGAGAATAGCTGTCCTGGTGTTTACTATTTCTCCATTGAAATTTTTCCTTTTCATGATGCTCACTTCGGTAACCTTTTGGTCTATTAGTCCCTCTAATATTTCTTGTTCTGTTAGATGTTTAAAGGCATCGCATCTGATTATTCCTTTTGAGGAGTTGAGCGTTTCGTGTTCATAGACCTTTGCTATTATTTTGTTGTCACCGTGGTTTAGGTTGATTCTTTTGAGTTTTTGTGCTTCTGAGTCGTTTTTGACTTTAATGAGGATTCTGCCATCTCTTAATAGGGTGGTTTGCGATGGTTTGTTGCCTATGGCTTGTTCGGTTGCTTTCGCAAACAGAAACGGGTTGTAGGTGGCCAATGTTTTTCCTGGAGTTGCACTTTCTACTATCATGTATTTTTCTTCGGCTTCTGTTATTTCGGTGATATTCAGTCTAGTTTTTTTCCTTTTTTTTGTATTCACTGTCCTATCTTCCTCTAGAATGTTATAGTACGAGCCGAAACTCCTACCTCCCCCGGGGGATTCCCCCCCCATGTTTTCAGCGTCCTTATTTTTGGTTTATTGTTAGTCCTTACTTGTTTACCTTACCTCTATAAACCTCTGTTTGTTTGGTTCGTCTTTGTCTCCGTCCTGTCCTTTTAGTCTGTAGAGGTTGCATCATCGACTCCGTTCACCGCCTCGGGATCAGCCATTCTGTGCTGTAGGTGAAGGCCTGTAATAACTATTTTATTTAGTAAAGCCTCCCAGCGGCAAGAACTAGTGAAATCAATGTACAAAAACACGGCAACCACACTTGCTCGGTTCTTTGACAGCAAATCGGAACTGTCATAACAACTGATCCAAGATGAATACAGATGCTACGAAAAGATTTACAGACAGTTCGTGAGTTTCGTAATACCTGAGCTATGTGGATTCGGAGATATGTGGATTTTTTATTATTTTACAAGTAACATACTGGCAACCGATTACTACAAAGGCGCACCATTGCTGTACTCTTGTCGCATGGTTACAAACCGATTGCAATCGCAATAAAACATTCCTAGACCTGATCTGCCGGATCTTGGCTGCTCACAGATTTTGCTTTTGTAACCGTTTGATGTCCCGTATGAGTTGGGACCGGTTACTCGTATCGTATCTGTCCTTCGTCACCGTCATCGTTGTGGAATCTGGCAAAGAATCTCTTCTATTGTTTGATATCACGATGCGAGGATATTAAATTGCATGCCTCAAGAAGACGTGAACGCTCAATTAGAAATTGCGGGAGGCAATATCTAGAACTGTTTGCATACAAACATATTATTTCCAACTCTGCAGTCTTCGTTTATCGTCTTTTCTTTGCCTTGCCTATATGATTGTAAACTTCTGTCCGTCCAATTGCCTACTGTGCAATGCGGAAAATGTAAACACTCGCACATGTTTTAATGCTTATTAATTTTTCCACTCAAGAACTTGAGTTAACTTCCGTATTATAATACAAAATTGGTGTACTCTTGATACAGACAAGGTTAGTGAATAACTGCTTTGATGTATATCATCCCCCATGTCCTGAATGCCTCTTCAGTGCATCGATAAACCTCTCACCACATCGTTTGTTTACGTTTTTCGCACAACTTTGATAAGGATTACGTTCTGCCACTCTGTCCACAGTTTATTAGCTAAACAGGGGGAATAACAGCGTATTCGTAAAGAAAATGATTAATAAACTGTACAGGAACGTGTTTGTGACAGTGGGCACTACCGAATTTGAGGATTTAGTGCAAATCGTAACTTCGGCCGCCGTTTTAGAACAATTATCAGCGATGGGTTGCGAAACACTCACAGTACAGTTTGGAAAAGGGAAAGATCCCAACGTGGAACAGGCGCAAAAACTGACAAACATCCGGCTCGTGGCTTACGGACTCAAAAGCAGCATTGGGGACGATATAAGTAGAGCCGATCTGGTGATCAGTCATGCCGGTGCCGGAAGCTGTATAGAAGTGCTGGAAGCCGGCAAACCTTTGATCGTCGTCGTAAACGAAACGCTCATGAACAACCATCAAACTGAACTCGCCGAACGGCTCAGCAAGGACAAGAATCTCTTCTACTGTACGCCGAACACCTTGTTCGAGACGTTGGGGGAATGCGACTTGAATCGATTAGTAAAACTTACACCCGGCGCGCTTGATAGTTTCGTAAACCATCTGGATGCATTTATGGGATTCAGATAGTTGCGTAGATCCCACAGGCAGGCAGAGTTGTTTTCAGGATCAGAAAGAAAAACTACAATGTGATGCCTTATCAACACGAATCTGATATCCGTTGTTATTGGGGCGTATTTGCGTATTGTGATCAATTGTTTAAACTGATTTTAATAAAGAGAAGAAATTGCTTATTTATCCACTAAGCCGTTATATTGTAAAGTACAAAGAAAGAAGAAGTTTTAAGAACAATCCCATAAATCCAATAGAATTATCATCTTCTGTACGCAATTTGCGGTTCTCTGCGTGCGCTAGGGAGTTCGAACGAGAATGTCGCGTTCGGGTTTTGACGTTTACATTGTCAAAGCGAAGCAAAGCGAGCAAAAAAAAGAAAGACGGGGAACGGAGGAAAATAAAGGCAAATCGTGCGAATTCTTGTTCTTTTAAGGTCTAGTCGGTTACTTTTTCCTTCGTTACAAGTTAGGTAATTGTGGTGCTGTGTTTTGCCTATATTATACGTCAGTTCCCGGTGTTGGTCTGCGCTGCGAGTCTTGCCCAGTGATCATTTCGATAGTTTAGCGTGTCTGAAAGATAGCAAAATGAGTGATTTGGCGAAGCATCTCTGCGGTACGGACGACTGCAAAAAGTCCGCCACTCTACAGTGCCCGGTGTGCCTGAAGATGGGCATCCAAGGGTCTTACTTTTGTAGTCAAGATTGTTTCAAAGGCTCTTGGAAGGAGCACAAAATAATTCATCTCCTTGCAAGTAAGTGTTTACCTACGGTTCAACGCAATCCTAGAAAGTAAAGGCTACTAGTTAATACACAAACACCGATAATTGATGTTTTTGCCCATACAGAGGGAAAGGAAACGAATGCGTACAATCCGTGGCCTTACTATACGTTTACCGGTAAGCTGAGACCGTTCGAACAGACACCGCGGCGCCCAGTGCCGGCATCCATCCCCAGACCGGACTATGCTGATCACAAGGAAGGTCGATCCAAGTCAGAAGAAGCGCTGCGGGGGAATAACACGATCAAAATATTGGACGATGAAGAGATCGAGGGAATGCGTGTGGCCTGCAAGCTCGGTCGCGAGGTTCTGGACGAAGCGGCACGTGTTTGCGGCGTCGGTGTAACGACGGACGAAATCGATCGGGCCGTACATGAGGCGTGCATCGAGCGCGAATGCTATCCGAGTCCGATGAACTACTACAACTTTCCGAAGTCTTGCTGCACTTCGGTGAATGAGGTGATTTGCCATGGTATACCGGATCTACGTCCGCTGGAGGATGGCGATCTGTGCAATGTCGACGTAACGGTGTACCATCGTGGGTTTCACGGTGATTTAAACGAAACGTTTTTCGTGGGCAATGTGAAGGAGCAGCACAAAAAACTGGTACAAGTTACCTACGAAGCGTTGATGAAAGCGATCGCTATCGTAAAGTGCGTGTACAGATCGGCTTGCGCATTGCAGTCTCGGATGATAACACATTTTGTTTTATTTTATTTTTAAGGCCCGGTGAACGATATCGTGAGATTGGAAACGTTATACAGAAGCATGTGCATGCACATGGGTACAGTGTTGTCAAGAGCTATTGTGGACATGGAATTCACAGATTGTTCCATACCGCGCCGAATGTACCTCATTATGCCAGTAAGTGTAACAGCTTATGTGGGTACCGACTATTATCAAACTTACTCTAAACATGGATAATCATTTCAGAAAATTCTGCTGTTGGTGTTATGAAACCGGGCCATTGCTTCACCATCGAACCAATGATATCGGAGGGTACCTGGCGGGATGTATCTTGGCCAGACGACTGGACTGCAGTTACTGCCGATGGTATGTTTTCGGCTCAGTTTGAGCAAACGTTGCTGGTCACAGAGTCCGGTTGTGACATTTTGACGAAGCGAAGGAATGAAACCGGTCATCCACACTTCATGGACCATATGTAGAACATAGCCGGCAAAAGGACTTTCAACTAATGACCTGCTGTGTTTTCCGAGTTCCCAAATAAACACTCCCTTCCCCAAATGTTACTTTCGAAATAAACTCAACATTTTCTCCCATTTAAACACTGCGCACCGATTTATTCAAAGTTCTTCCAGCACCTTCTTGTAATCGATAATTTTTTTCGATTTCGATAACTCTTGCTTGGCCGGCTTCTCGTCTTCCATCACTGTGTCGATCTTAATCCGCTTTCCGGCTTCCACATCCGCTAGACATGGTTGTGTTTCCATCTTTCGCTTCTGGGGTTGCACGAAACTGCCCTGCCCTGCCGCACGCAAAGAATCTTCAATGCTGTAGGGTTCAATTTCCAATGCCTTCAGACGACGTTTGTGCACCTTCGTACGGAAGTGAGCTTGAATGGCCTGATCGTTGATGTAGTATGTGGCACAGTGAATGCAGTAAAACTGGCCAAAACCTGGCTTATCCAGATCAATCTCCTGTTGCAGCAACTTTTCCGGTTCGGTCTTCAGATCTGTATCAATTTCATCCAAATCCTTGCGTCGATTTCTCAACCGCCACCTTCGCCGCAGATGTGTGTCTCCACTGTGCATTTTCTTCCTTGCGTACGGCATTTTGAAAGTGTTTTTCTGTAGAATGTGAGTATAATTTTCCTACTTTTAGCCGAAACGAAAACAAACCAGCAGTTTTATTTTGATTTTGCCTCGTGGTGGTGAATGACAGAACACTGACGAAGACTGTCAAATGTGTACATTTTTGTCCATGCAGCAAGAAAGGCCTTTTCGTTCGGTGTTTGAAAAAACCGTTTTTCATGGTGATGTGATCCTCGTGAATCCATATGCCCATGTTCAAAACTGACGAAACCCTCTTAGCGGCGTTCGAGAAGAAAATGCTTTGTCTAATTTTTGGCCCCGTATGTATCGAAGGAAAATGGAGAAGCCATTACAACGACGAGCCCTACGAGTTGTACGGAAACCTCACCATGGTGCAGCGAATTAGACTCACGAATCGCGAATTAGAAAATGGCAACGCACGGACCAGCCCATGTAAAGAGGAGGCGTGCTAGACCTCCATTGAGATGGAGTGATGACGTTGGCGCGTCTAACAGAACAGCCGGGAAATAGAATTAGCAGGCGACAGCGCTAGATCGTGAGAGGTATCGAGGATCGTTACAGCATTCCAAGACCGCGAAGCGGTTGAAGCTCCTAATGAGGAAGTATGTAGGAATCTACATATCAGGAAATATACGAAAAACTGGCCACTTTGTAAGAAGACACCACATTTTACATGCTTTCTACTACTTCTAAATTTGTTATTTTTATACATTTCTCTATTAAAATCTTAACAGAATGATCATCGCTGGATTCTTTTCTGCTAAAACCCTTTTTAGGTGGAATTTCTATACATCACAGCGGTAGTCAACTGGCTCGAAGGAGTTGGTAAAATAATTTCATCTTCTTTTCACGACGGTACACAAAGATGCACATAATGCTACCTTTGTGAAGTGAAAAATGCACACCTGTGCAGAAAAGAGATAGCCACCGATCATACATCTCTTGTTTTTAATTGTTTTTATTCTATTTTTGTGTTGTGTCTTTTTCCACATATCGGTATGATTCGTGTACATAACAGTGAAAAGAAGATGAAGAAGAAAAAGAAAAATTATTGATTTGGTACCTATCGCAAGTCTATGCTGTCAGTGTGATAGACACTGTTTTTCCCAGCATCCAGAACCAGCATCATCTTCGCGCTAGCCTCAGTGTCAGTTTTCGTTCGGATGGCTTCGTGTGCGCAACGTTTTTCGGAGGTTTCGTGATTACACCCGGTTTTTGTTTCGAATCTTTCGTTGTCGTCGCCGTCGTCCTCGCTGTTCATACCAGACGGGTGCACGCACCACGTCGTCCTCGTACCTCTCGCGTGTCATCCATCAAAACAGCGACAAAGAGCGTTCCGTTTTTCTTGGTTTTTCGTTTAATTATTGCCCCGGTTTTCCTCATTTTCTGGTTCCGTGTTCGCTTGTCTGTGAGGGGAGATTAAACAAAACCTTAGTGAATAGTGGCGTGAAACAAACGCATTTTACAGTAATACGAAAAGATGCTTGTATAATACAAGTGTGTATAGCAACAGTCCGATTTCGCCAACAACATGTGAGGGGAGATTAAACAAAACCTTAGTGAATAGTGGCGTGAAACAAACGCATTTTACAGTAATACGAAAAGATGCTTGTATAATACAAGTGTGTATAGCAACAGTCCGATTTCGCCAACAACAATTTGTCGTCCCGACGGACACCTTCTACCGACGTTCCTGTCTGGCTGTCTGTCTGTCTGCGGGCGAAGCTACGCTCTCTTATCAGTGCGCATATCATCAGTGGTCGTCGTGCGTAAGGGAACGCGACCGCTCGTTGTTGTGTGGCGCGTAAGTCGAGAAGAGAACTAGTGCACAAGAACAACAAGGAAAGGACGGACGAGGAACGTGAGCATTGGTGGTCGTGGGGTAGTGTGAGAAAGTGCGCAGAGGAATGTGTTGACCGTGATGCACAAGGGAACGGCGCCGGGAAGAGGATTCCGAGAGGGCAGCAATGTTTGTCTTTGCTGAAGGCTTTTTTCTGTGCTGTTTTTACTGTTACTGCTGTTGGTGTTATTATTGTGCTGATGATTGGTTCCTTCGATGAATGTGAAGCATGAGCACTGTATAACGAAGACTACCACCACGTTTGGCAATCCATCTTTCGGCTGATGCTCCGCTTCATACCGGTTGCGTTTTAGTGCTGTTCGAGTTACCCTTTTCCCTCTGTGGTTCATGTGTGCGTGTGTGAATATTCGGCGTATCGGTTGTCAACAATTGTTTCACTCGTAACGCGTTCCATTACTCGGATATCCTTTTCATTCGTTCACTCACGCACACCGTCGTTATTAAACACTCAGAAATGCTAAATGACAGGAAAATTTAATTACCCAAATGATTAACGCCAGCACACAATCACGCAATCTCCGTTGTCCTTCGCTAAGTTTTCCCAACCATTTATGTATGAATGGCCGGGCACCTGCATCTCTCGCTTCTTCTGTACATACAAACGCCACTCATCAATCAAATCAAGTGCTCTGTGCTTGTGCGTGTGCGTGTGTTTGTATCTGTATACGGCGCTAGAAGGGGAGTTTTTCGTCCTCACACCATTTCCACACCACAGCCTGCTTTATTGTTGTTGATGATGGGCGACTGGTGGAACAATTCCCTCAACAGTTATCCCCGTTCCCGGCATGCCAACGCAAATCTCATCAGCAAAGGTCGTTTTGGACGGACAGAAGGCGATTGCGTTTTGTTTATACATTACACAGAGCGCAGAGTGTGCCTGGTGGTGTTATTGTTGATACGGGATGCTCATGATTTGATGGACAGAAAAGACGGTTGTTGATGGTTAAGGATGCACACGAGAGTGACGGGTACGAAAGTCGATTTCGGAGCGAACCAATATACATTATCAGTGCCTGCTGGGAGCGATTGAAACTGTCAGCAGTGGGGAAAATTTGAATCTGGCAAATACAAGGAGGTCATGAAATGGAGGGTGGCTTGCAGTGTAGTTTCCAAACCGTCGACACACACTACAGTATGCCATCATCGGCCATAACTTTACCGATACGTGTTGGAAAATCACCGCATGATATAACGCACAAACTGGCGACAAATCAGCTTCAGCTCCAGGAAGAAACGCTATTTCATAAACGTCTCGATGGCTGCTGTGTCTATCTATCGCCGCTTCTCTATCTCGAAAGGATTCGCCACACTCATCAAATTGTTTACACGCTTTCCGAGAACCTGTTATGATGCTGGGTGGATTCCGTTCGGTAGCACAACCTGCAAAAACATGGGAGCAAGTTTGTTGTTCAAAGAAAATACAAAGTCATTACACACACACACACACATAGGAGTGCGCTGACGACAAGGGTCTCTTTTTGGAAGGATCGGTCTGCAGGCAAAACAGAACATCTTGCCAGAAGGGTTGCCAGAAAACCGTGTGATTGGGCGATTGGATGCGAAAGCGTTCGAGGGTTACAACGAACCCAAAGCCCCTTCGTCGTACCGTTTACTTGCCACCGGCGGATCTATTGAAACCAGTCAAGGCAAGCGCTAAAGCGACCCGCAGAAGGATCCCCCGTTTGCTTCCCTTAAACATCGCGGTTTTTGTTGGTGTCTTTTGGTGTTGGGGATGGAATGAAATGTGTAAGCTTCTATTGCTGTACTGTACGAGTAAACGCCTTTCCCTTTGGACGGATCCTTCGCCTTTCGGAACCGAGCGATAGTTTTTATTGATGGGTAAAATGGGTATGTGAATGTTTCAGGAGACATGCTACCCACTCGATCCGTCCTTTTTTAGCCTGATCTTGGCAATCGTCGTCTCCCCTCCGTCCGTTTTCTTTCCCGCCGAAACTCCTTGCTGCAGAATGCAGAATGGGCCACTCTTCCTACCCGTCCCACAATGTTAGGTTCTGTGTGGGAAACTTTATGAATCGACCGTTGGGTCTGCAAATTACGATTTTGGGACGCGGCGAGGCATAGAAGTCTGTGTCACATGTGTTTCATGCAACGCAACGCATGACCAACGATTCTGTAATGAAATATTTCGCCGAACCCAACGCACAGGTCTTTCTGGAGAAGCTTCTAATTTCGCAGCTATTTTTATCACGAACTTATACGGTTGCGTTAACCATCATATCGTCCCAACGGGCCTAGATCCCGTGCCTGTTAGTCGTTTGTACGCTTTGAATGAATTTATCCATTATCAATATGATGTTGCCGCCTGTCTTTATCACATGTTTGCGGGAATGCTTTAAGAACAGAAATGAATTTAAAATACGGATAAACATGTTTGCGAGATTGGCACTGCATTAGGATACGAGATATTTTGCACCGAAAAAGGTTTGGACTATATCGTTCAACAACGAAATGTGTTTGCTTTCGTTTCTCCTACAGTGCTACGGTTGTGCGGCAGGGTTGGACAGTAATGTTCGAAAATAGTGATCCTTTGGTCGGATAAGAAAAATCAATATAATACTTATAGTGCGTCTATGCGAATGGGCCAGAGGATAAGCCCAGTTTAGTGGAGTGAAGTGAAGTGCCATAAGGAAACAAAAAAAAAAAAAGAGTGTCGCACAACAGTGACAAGCTCGGTTCGATGAGCTTTAGTGTGCCCGCGCCCGGAAAACGAGATTGTGCACGTACGCAATCGCTAGCAGGTACTTTCCAGTACTTTTGTCACATAAGTTTCCACCAGCGGATAATGTAACCTCTACACGTGGTTATTTGCTGAACGACGGAATACCAAACTGGCTGCTGCAGCTGCCGAATCTCTCTTGACGTTAGTGTGAAACAGGTGGCGTAGCACGAGGCAAGAAAAATAGTGCGAGAAAACGAGAAGTGAAATAGCAAAGAAAAAAGAAAACTAAAATCCTTTTCTACGGTCACCTCGCCGTAGAAACCTCGTGAAGGTTTCGTTAAAAAGGAGCAGCTGATTGGGAGCATACGATGATGGTTCATCCCTGGACGCACCGTCAACACCTTCGCCGAGGGCGGCTGCTCCATCGGCAGCAACCGGTGTCGGATTTAGTGCGGAACCATAAACCGTACCGTCCGCTGGTAGGATCGGCGCGATGGATGTCGATCGTCATGGTGATCATTTTCATTAATCAGCTTACCGAAGGTCTGGAGCTGAACGAGACGCTGATAACACAGCGGCACCAGCATCACCGGTACACGATTGATGAGCTGCTCGATGCGCGCTTTCCGAAAAACATCTCCGGTGACATCGACATGGATCCTTGCAAATCGAGTAAGTAAACCTGAACGGCAGCCAGCGGTGTGAAGGACGATGGCACCTTGTTGTTGATAACATTACCACATTACGTCACAAACGCGCTGAATTGAATTTGTTTTTTTTTGCTCTCTACCATGCCACACCAAAATTTTGGTTATGAATGAATAAGTCTCATACAAGATAGAAAGGATGATGCTCCGCTTCATACCGGTTGCGTTTTAGTGCTGTTCGAGTTACCCTTTTCCCTCTGTGGTTCATGTGTGCGTGTGTGAATATTCGGCGTATCGGTTGTCAACAATTGTTTCACTCGTAACGCGTTCCATTACTCGGATATCCTTTTCATTCGTTCACTCACGCACACCGTCGTTATTAAACACTCAGAAATGCTAAATGACAGGAAAATTTAATTACCCAAATGATTAACGCCAGCACACAATCACGCAATCTCCGTTGTCCTTCGCTAAGTTTTCCCAACCATTTATGTATGAATGGCCGGGCACCTGCATCTCTCGCTTCTTCTGTACATACAAACGCCACTCATCAATCAAATCAAGTGCTCTGTGCTTGTGCGTGTGCGTGTGTTTGTATCTGTATACGGCGCTAGAAGGGGAGTTTTTCGTCCTCACACCATTTCCACACCACAGCCTGCTTTATTGTTGTTGATGATGGGCGACTGGTGGAACAATTCCCTCAACAGTTATCCCCGTTCCCGGCATGCCAACGCAAATCTCATCAGCAAAGGTCGTTTTGGACGGACAGAAGGCGATTGCGTTTTGTTTATACATTACACAGAGCGCAGAGTGTGCCTGGTGGTGTTATTGTTGATACGGGATGCTCATGATTTGATGGACAGAAAAGACGGTTGTTGATGGTTAAGGATGCACACGAGAGTGACGGGTACGAAAGTCGATTTCGGAGCGAACCAATATACATTATCAGTGCCTGCTGGGAGCGATTGAAACTGTCAGCAGTGGGGAAAATTTGAATCTGGCAAATACAAGGAGGTCATGAAATGGAGGGTGGCTTGCAGTGTAGTTTCCAAACCGTCGACACACACTACAGTATGCCATCATCGGCCATCACTTTACCGATACGTGTGGAAAATCACTGCATGATATAACGCACAAACTGGCGACAAATCAGCTTCAGCTCCAGGAAGAAACGCTATTTCATAAACGTCTCGATGGCTGCTGTGTCTATCTATCGCCGCTTCTCTATCTCGAAAGGATTCGCCACACTCATCAAATTGTTTACACGCTTTCCGAGAACCTGTTATGATGCTGGGTGGATTCCGTTCGGTAGCACAACCTGCAAAAACATGGGAGCAAGTTTGTTGTTCAAAGAAAATACAAAGTCATTACACACACACACATAGGAGTGCGCTGACGACAAGGGTCTCTTTTTGGAAGGATCGGTCTGCAGGCAAAACAGAACATCTTGCCAGAAGGGTTGCCAGAAAACCGTGTGATTGGGCGATTGGATGCGAAAGCGTTCGAGGGTTACAACGAACCCAAAGCCCCTTCGTCGTACCGTTTACTTGCCACCGGCGGATCTATTGAAACCAGTCAAGGCAAGCGCTAAAGCGACCCGCAGAAGGATCCCCCGTTTGCGACCCTTAAACGTCGCGGTTTTTGTTGGTGTCTTTTGGTGTTGGGGATGGAATGAAATGTGTAAGCTTCTATTGCTGTACTGTACGAGTAAACGCCTTTCCCTTTGGACGGATCCTTCGCCTTTCGGAACCGAGCGAGAGTTTTTATTGATGGGTAAAATGGGTATGTGAATGTTTCAGGAGACATGCTACCCACTCGATCCGTCCTTTTTTAGCCTGATCTTGGCAATCGTCGTCTCCCCTCCGTCCGTTTTCTTTCCCGCCGAAACTCCTTGCTGCAGAATGCAGAATGGGCCACTCTTCCTACCCGTCCCACAATGTTAGGTTATGTGTGGGAAACTTTATGAATCGACCGTCGGGTCTGCAAATTACGATTTTGGGACGCGGCGAGGCATAGAAGTCTGTGTCACATGTGTTTCATGCAACGCAACGCATGACCAACGATTCTGTAATGAAATATTTCGCCGAACCCAACGCACAGGTCTTTCTGGAGAAGCTTCTAATTTCGCAGCTATTTTTATCACGAACTTATACGGTTGCGTTAACCATCATATCGTCCCAACGGGCCTAGATCCCGTGCCTGTTAGTCGTTTGTACGCTTTGAATGAATTTATCCATTATCAATATGATGTTGCCGCCTGTCTTTATCACATGTTTGCGGGAATGCTTTAAGAACAGAAATGAATTTAAAATACGGATAAACATGTTTGCGAGATTGGCACTGCATTAGGATACGAGATATTTTGCACCGAAAAAGGTTTGGACTATATCGTTCAACAACGAAATGTGTTTGCTTTCGTTTCTCCTACAGTGCTACGGTTGTGCGGCAGGGTTGGACAGTAATGTTCGAAAATAGTGATCCTTTGGTCGGATAAGGAAAAATCAATATAATACTTATAGTGCGTCTATGCGAATGGGCCAGAGGATAAGCCCAGTTTAGTGGAGTGAAGTGAAGTGCCATAAGGAAACAAAAAAAAAAAAAAAAGAGTGTCCCACAACAGTGACAAGCTCGGTTCGATGAGCTTTAGTGTGCCCGCGCCCGGAAAACGAGATTGTGCACGTACGCAATCGCTAGCAGGTACTTTCCAGTACTTTTGTCACATAAGTTTCCACCAGCGGATAATGTAACCTCTACACGTGGTTATTTGCTGAACGACGGAATACCAAACTGGCTGCTGCAGCTGCCGAATCTCTCTTGACGTTAGTGTGAAACAGGTGGCGTAGCACGAGGCAAGAAAAATAGTGCGAGAAAACGAGAAGTGAAATAGCAAAGAAAAAAGAAAACTAAAATCCTTTTCTACGGTCACCTCGCCGTAGAAACCTCGTGAAGGTTTCGTTAAAAAGGAGCAGCTGATTGGGAGCATACGATGATGGTTCATCCCTGGACGCACCGTCAACACCTTCGCCGAGGGCGGCTGCTCCATCGGCAGCAACCGGTGTCGGATTTAGTGCGGAACCATAAACCGTACCGTCCGCTGGTAGGATCGGCGCGATGGATGTCGATCGTCATGGTGATCATTTTCATCAATCAGCTTACCGAAGGTCTGGAGCTGAACGAGACGCTGATAACACAGCGGCACCCGCATCACCGGTACACGATTGATGAGCTGCTCGATGCGCGCTTTCCGAAAAGCATCTCCGGTGACATCGACATGGATCCTTGCAAATCGAGTAAGTAAACCTGAACGGCAGCCAGCGGTGTGAAGGACGATGGCACCTTGTTGTTGATAAC
This sequence comes from Anopheles maculatus, assembly GCA_002091835.1. Classification (NCBI taxonomy): domain Eukaryota; kingdom Metazoa; phylum Arthropoda; class Insecta; order Diptera; family Culicidae; genus Anopheles; species Anopheles maculatus. The sequence continues at coordinate 54,964 of KZ062939.1, forward strand.
ATTACCACATTACGTCACAAACGCGCTGAATTGAATTTGTTTTTTTTTGCTCTCTACCATGCCACACCAAAATTTTGGTTATGAATGAATAAGTCTCATACAAGATAGAAAGTTATAAGCGGGCACGAAATATGTTGCAATACGATCAATATTTAATTATACACAGTAAACACTACCTACATATTACACATTCGGGATACATTTTTCGTATTTTTAATGGTTTATATATTTGCGTAGGATAGTAATATACAAACTATTCGTTGTTTAAAAGTTGGGACCATTGATCATCATTCACACTACACATACCAGAAAAAGATTTATGACTGGAAATCATCTGGCATTTGGAACAGAGTAACTTGCCCCACGATGGCTGGTGACGGATATAACAATAGCGATATTATAACTGCCACCTAATGCTTCCTTAACATAGCAAAAACAATGAGGCATAAACTAGACACCTGCAGCAGTAACTACGGGGCGGTAGCAACAAGAAAGATTTTCAGCGAAAAGTAAAAAATGATTGTTTGAAGATTTATACGACTTCACCAGTTCAAATGTTTGGCCTCCAAACACTTCAGATATTAACATCAGCGAATGTGTTGTATAGGGCGCACTCGAAAAAGACACCTATCGTACTTGCCGCAATACAAAAGCTCGCCTTATTCATGAAATAAGGCTGAGACTTACCGAAAGGATTGTGCAAGTGACAATGAACCTCGTCCAAAACTTCAGTAATTTGAAGTCAAAACACAGCACCGACAACAATATAGACGTAGAATTAAGCGTAAGGTTGCTGGTTGCCAACCGGTCATATTACATATTACAGCCTGAGGAAACTTCTTGACTCAAAATTCCTGTCGCGACGGATAAAACTGGGACTGTATAGAACCTTTATAGTCTCAGTACTTACATACGCCTTTGAAATATGGATTCTGTCCAAAATTAACGAAACCCTCTTAGCCGTGATCGAAGGAATTTTGGCCCCGTGTGTGTGGAAAGACAATGGAAGAATCTTTATAATGACGAGCTCCCTAAGAGCTGTACGGTGGGTATGTCATAAGAATGGCACCGGACTACACAGCCCGTAAAGTCCTTTTGGGCCGTCTACATGGACAGGGGAGACGCCAAATTGAGATGAAAGGTGGCGTTGATGCGTTCGTCAGAACGGCTGGGATATTGGATTGGCAAACGAGAAAATTGGCTAGGCCGTAAGCGGTATCAAGGATTGTTGCAGTAGGTCAACACAGCAAAGCCGTTGTAATGCCTGATAAATGATTCATGTAATGCAAAGAGATGATAGGCCCAATTTTGGATTAAGAGTACTGAAAAAAAAAAAACAGAAACCATGGAAATATGATTAGGAACGACGTACGAAGGTATGCTTTTTTTAATACATTTTAACAGAAAAGTTGGGAAAAATATGCAATGTATTTTTTCTTATCCACCGTAATACCTAAACTGAATGCACTTTAAAAAGGTTCTGCAGAGTTTTTGATGGAATTTTGCCCAATTATTCTCTAAATTGATCATTTTCATATACATACATACTTCGAAGGGACCATACGGTGATGGTAGCGTCTTTTTATATTTTGCACAACACTCCTAACAACATTATTACAGATTTTTTATAGCAACATGAAAGACTGTTGCAATACTTCGACAGATATAGTATAATTTTAATTTCTATATTACTATAGTGCTATAACAAAGATACAAAATGTAAATATAAAAACACCTACTGGCACTTCCTCTGGGCACTACAATCTCCAGAGATCTTGGCCAGCCATTTCTGGGTTTACTTTATTTACATTTCATGTGGCTGGTTTGCCATTTCTTCTATGTACGGCGCGATGGTCCAGATAGGATTTAATTCACAGTCCTGCAGTTTCAGCACTGACTGAAGGTTGCTATTCCACATAAAACTTTTTGGGACCCTTGGATAGCAAGATACTTTTGGCAATGAGCACAAATCTTATGTTCTGCCAACAAAAGGTATGTAACGATGAGTACGGTGCCACTGACACGCTCGAGCCCTAAGCATTTGTTTATATTGCTTATTATGTGATCCCCTGGATTAGCCGCTGGAAAATCGCAAATATGGCAATAATATTTACAAAATAAATAATTTATTACCTTATCATGTTTATCATCTCGTCGAAACCTGTACCATCCTGTTCAGTAGCACTAATGACCATGATAAACAGTGATGTGAAAGTGGTGTGCATCTCTTTATTATAGTAGTACAAATAATTGCTATATCGAATGGACACCATTTAACGCAACACTAGTGAAGCCATTGCCATTACTACTATTACGAACAATAATAAACTTTCATCAGAAAACTAGCAGCGATACACATTTAGCACGTGCGTAAAGCTAATTTGCATTGCTAATTTGTTTCCTTGCTTTTTTGTTCCCATCTCCACCATATGTAAGCTCGGCCACGGGTGAAAAGAACACTTTAAAAGGTTGCATAATGGTTCTGCTGGCTGCTCCTGCTGTTGCTGCTGCTGCTGCTGCTGCTGCTGCTTATGGAAGTATGTTTTAATTATCCTATGCTTTCATAAAGCGTGGGAACATTTAAGGATGGTTTGAATTATGGGAGCCTATCGGCAAAATTTGCGGACCATTTATTATTGCTTCCAGCAGGTTCTGTCTGGAACATCCGTCCGGGACACGGCACGTTCTATTCAATGCCCAAAAAACAAAGAGTGAAATTGTTTTTCGATGCCTCATGGAATTTATTAAAAATGTTTCGTATCGCTCGGCGACTCGATTAATTTAAGAGCGATGTTTCATATGAATGTTGCACTTTACCAGTTCTTCTGAGTAGTGCAAAACGCACTTTTAACTCATGAAATTATTTCAGTATGCTATTTGTTAACATTTTTAAAGCTTATGTGGACCATACAGTTCTGTTTATCTGTTCTGCACACTCCTCCAATATTTCGCTCATATTTATTACAAATTGTCAAATTTAAATAAGCAACAAATTAGCGAGCTTCAACTCGATACACCAATTTGAGTTAAATTTAATTTTATACGCTCTGTTTTTGAATCGATCGTAATAAGACGCAATGCAATTAGGTGTATGTGTATTTTTATTTTTTTTATTTTGCTGTGCTTTTGTGTATTCCAGTGGTGATATGCGAATACACGGTGTTGCACGATGGGGTTCGGTTGTATTGGGTACGGTGATACTGTACATTGCCCGTTGATGATTCAATTCAACTCCCAGAGATGCTGTCCTGCATCCATAATAGTGTTGGTGCTGCTCAGCCCTCGTGTGTGCATTCTTTTTATGATTGTGTCCACATGTACTTCTGGCTTTCCAGGGAATTGAATGGAATGGAAAGGCGGCGTAACCGCTATTGCAATATGCGTTCTTGGGTGAGCGGAACAATTTAAATGGGTTCGCGTGCGCCGCAGCTCTGCTACGGTTATAATTTAATTAATTCTCATTTATCATCATTCCACCTCCGAAGGACAGTGTGTGCTGTGCGCCTCTGAGCCCCAGAAGTGGATGTCGGTGACGCGCGCTGGGACGACGAGATACTCTGTGTCTTTTGGACTCTTTTCGTGCGCCTGTTTTCTTCCAGGGGCGGGTTGTGGAAAAGCGGTGCTTTGTAGGCAGGTTTGAAATTAGCCACTGCGAACAAGCTTGGACGATTGTGCAAGGAATTATAATTAGTTTGTGAGCAACAAGTTCACGTGCTGTTAGGCAGTGGTACAGTTTTAACATTAGGCCAAATATAAATGATGGTAACGGTTCCACCCGGGTAGGTTCGTTGTGGGTTGAAAGCTTGTCGGGATCATGCCTGTCATATTAATTTCAAAAGCTTTGATTATTTTTAGTCAATCCGGATGGGGACTATGAAATGGATGTTTCAAAGAAAGAAAGTTGTAATTTTCTGAATCAATCACAATTGCTTAAATTTGGCAAACCTCTTCCCATTAATCTTTCCAATTTGGTACAGTAGTCCATCCTTAGATGACCTATTTTGATTTGCTGTTTGTGTTGGAGGGAGTAAAATTTGTCACATCCATCATACGGACCCACGGCTGTGATGCCGTGTAATACTCATTCTAACGTTTTGTTGCCCAAAATGTATCCCACTTTCCGTGACTCAATTACATGCGAAATTTTGCACTCACAACACTGCCTGCCTGCTCGATACCATCAGTGTAAGCTAGATGCTAGGTGGCGGAATATGATGGAAAAGCGGGGTTGGATTAGGGTTTCATTTCCCAGCTGAGACCTCTAAATAACAAAAAATCATCAAACCGCATGTAGAGGAAAACATATGTACCGTACATGGTGTACAAGAGCAATGGCAGAGCAAGCGAAATATGTTTTTGGAGTATTAGGGCGCCAAGCTGCAGGTGCCAGGAGAGATGAGGTACGAGAAAGAATGAAATGCAATTAAATGCACATATGCGCTTTTGTTTTCAGCCCGCTTCAGCCAACTTTCTCCTACTGCACTTGATGCTAAACTACTTCAACAAACCCCCTGCCGGCTCTCGATTTCCAGGCAAAGCAGCATTTGCAAAGAACCACACACCTTAGTGTGTTGAATGGTTGACCATCCGTGCAGCGGGCATGTGTGTAGGTTGCATTAACCGAAGCACAAAGAAATGCCGGTTGGTTCTTGCGTTCGGTTGATTTCATTCTAGGGTGTGCTGTGTTTGTGTGTGTTTCTATGCTTTTTTGCCACAGAACAGAACACACACATAAAGAAAAAAGATGGAGAGCAAAACCAACAACTCAAACGAACGACACTCTTACACCCAATACCAGAATTGCTGGTCGGTCCGACATTATGCGGTTGATTCAAATTTATTCCTAATTTATGTTCTAGCCCAATAGCACCACTAACTAACCGGGTTCGGAAAGAGCAGGAAGATCACAATTCCAGGAAGGCGATGGGATGGATGGGCTGGGTTCCGGTTTTGGCCGTTCGAAACGGATAGTTTCCGGTTGAAGTCAATCGGTTCCATTGAATGAAAACGTTGTAGGAGGATCCAACCAACGATGTCGAGCACCCAGTTCTTGATGTATGGGGAAAATTGAATTAGACCCCAAAATTATCTCATTCCATCGAAGGAATGTTATTTCACCAAAGGAATGGTCATGCCCTTTAGGTTGTTGCATCAACCCGCAAGCATGATTGTTCTTATGACCTGCTAAGGAAGTATAGATGTTGAGCAATGAGTTGCTCAACTTAGATGGATGCCAATCCAATGCTGAGGATTTTCAATAAGTGTGACAAATCAGCAATAAAACTGCTTGATTGATATTACTTAAGAAAGATTCCATATCATGCATCGTATCCACGATCAATTCACAGTACTGCCGAATAATACTTGTAAGGTTTATACCGCTGTCGTGAACGTTTACGAACAAGTCCTGCTGTTTAAAAGTACATTTTAAGGTATTGTAATTTAATTTATAATATTTAGCAACGTAATTGTTGACTGTTTGTTGGAATGCATATTGGGATGATTTGTCGACAAAGACTTTGCCACTAACCACTCCTTACCTGCTCCTGCTAGAAGAACTAAAAGTTCCCGTAACAAATAAGTTTAGAAATCTTACCAATGCTCTATACATTATCTGAAAGAATTTTATTCTTGTCACCATTTCGTCTAAAATCAAATACAAACCCGGTTGTGCAATTTTTTTTTTAATTTAGCATTCATGGTTTCATATTCAGCTAAAACATGGTTTTATTCTGTACGCCGTAGATCAACACCGTGGAAGTTCATAAACTACGGCACTAGGCTATGGCGGCCTACGCAAGCAAAGGTAGAGATTGAAAGTGATACTTTAAGCGGAATAAATTAAATGAGAGGTCTTGCTGCCGAAATCCTTTATTCCACAGCAGCTTCCGGTCGAGCTTAATTGGCTGTCAATCCGCTTATCCCGATTTTTATTGCGGACACATCAATGTCATCACTGAATTTCTGAATTTACAAATCGCTTCTGTCTATGAAATATGAAGATTGTATGGGATAGGTTGCCTGGTGCCATTTTAATGCCATGATCAACCCACCACAGTTTTATATGTGCTGCACAATAGTGAAGTAGCTCGAAGACCTCGTGACTGCAACAGCCCCGCTTTTGTCCTTTCCACACGTACAGAGCCAAAAGTCCTTCGGAGCATTTTTCTTTTTCAGTTCCATTTTAAAACTTAAAAAATCCCATACCAGAAAGGTATGTAAATACTGTTCAAAATCTAACCAAACAAAATCAAAATCAAAAGAAATACATATAACTCGATCCGGAATCAGACCCGGTAAGCTGCTGTTAAAACTACGAGTTAACTGTGTCTAAAGCGTTGCGTTTATTGGGCATTGTTTTACGCGTAGGCAAAGATTTTAAACACCCTTACAGTTTAAAATCTCGTTTTTGCACAATAGTTAGACCAACACTTGAATTTGGCAACATTATTTGGACTCCATCACAACAATATCGTATCTACAGACTAGAAACTATACAGAACCAATTTACTCGTACCCTATTTAACATTCTACCGTGGTCCCGTGAGGCATCGTACCCTTCCTATCGTGCTAGGTGCCTTGTATTCGGACTGGAATCTCTTCAACACAGACGGGTGACGGCTCAGTGTATTTTTTGTTTTCATAGGCTGACCACCGCATTAATCGACATCCCGTACATTCTTGGTGAAATCAACTATCAGGCTCCTAGCAGGTGCTTAAGGCCCCGATCACTTTTCTATAAAGAATTTAGATTAACAACATTTGGTGCGAATGATCCTCTTCTCAAACTGATAAAGGGATCAACAGTATCAATCACTCCGTGATTCCAGTATCAGAGTCAGTAATCTTATAACCATTCTACGTGGTATTTTCTAAATCGAATTTTTTGTGTGCAAATGTTGAATTGTTTTCTGGATGTTTTCTATTTTTGTTTATCGTATTTTTTAAGTAGGCCACATCACACCAGATAACTTTTTGTGCGAATACATAAATAAATAAATAAAATCAACATCAACCGAAAGCATCCGTTTCTGTTGAACATACAATGGCATAATTAAAACATTTTTAATTAGATTGAATGAATTCTTTTACATTTTGGTTCTTTTACCTTTTTAAAGTAATTTAACCAATAAATGGTCAAAATATTAAATAGTTTGAAGTATTCATACAAGGCTTAACAAGTTCTTTCGTCTTTTTATTATAGTTGAATCTCTTGAATTGGACATAAATTGAAATGAACTTTTTCCCTGCACATTCTAAATATTCTCCATTTCCCAAGCTTAATCACAACTGGGAATGACATGCTCAACCAATATGTTCTTAACGTGAACCGTTTCGTTTTGTTTTATCTGCTGTCTCAACTCGTCCCCAGAATGTTGTATTATGTTGTAATGCACATAACACGTCATATGGCACCAATGTCCTGTAGTGGCGGTCGGTCGTGTAAACCCATCTGTAAAGGTGATAAATGGCCTCTGCATGTGGTCATGGGGACACGGTCAAAATATGGTTATGGACTATCTGTTAGGCACAGGTGGTTCCAAAGAACGGTTGCGTTTAGGGTAGGAACCCATTGAACCGGGCGAAAACTGGGTCGTCGGGTGTTTCTAATCACACATAAACGCACTCTTTCTCACCCACTCACTTTCATTTCGGTTCCATGTTGTTGCATTTGCAGGTGGATTTATGGGCGACATCGCTATGCCGAACGTAAATTATGAAACCGAATGGCAGCGACAACGGCTGAACAAGAGCCTCGAGCAGGACATCGTAAAGCTGAAGCAGGAGGTTTACCTCGAAGGGTTGCAGGTCGAGGAGGAGGGCATGACGGACATGATACGGAAGAAAACGAAACAACGCGCCTCAACACCACTCTCCGGTATGACGTCAACCACCGGCGGCCAGTACGGGCGTTCCTCGACGGGCACATCGTATGAGAGTGAAAATTCCATCACGGACAGTTCCGGTGAGCCTCCGGTACGGGCCACCATCATCGACAATCGGGACAATATTATTGTGCGCCGCGAGCCCGAAGTTGCCGGGGAACGGGTGACCGAGAAGAAAACTGCCACTCCGAACAAAAAAAATGCTACCGGTGCCGCGCGGAACATTGACCATAACCGGATCCAATCCGACACGAAAGACATCGTTATCGATTCGATCAGCGATAATATTATCAGCAACAATCACGCCAGTAGGAAAATAGTCACATCTGCCTTACTGACGAAGACACCATCGACAACAATGGCTTCCGTAGTAGCTGTGGGAGGGGACTCTACCGAAGCGGAAGCTTCCCGCCAACGAGCAGGAAGCAGCGTGTCTACGGTTATAGGTACGCCTGCAGAGGAGCTTATGAAACGACAGTATCTATCGAATGAGCAGAACGGTCAGTTAACGAGCGGTAACGGAGAACAAGCTGCTGGGCAGGCTCCAACCCGCAGGCGTCATCGTCGTAGACGTCGGCAGCAGCAACATTCGTCTTCGCAGCATCCCAAGCTACAGGATGCGGTCGAACGCATCACCGACAACGGTAATCCAACAACGAAACCCACATCCGGACAGTCCTCGGCGAATCACCGGCCGACCAACAAAAACTCTTACCACTCACGGTTGGAACGTTTGCGTGTCGAACTGGGCACAGTAACGTACTCGGCACGGGATCGCAATCTTCGATCGAGTCACCAACACCAGCAACAGGACGAGCAGGACGAACCGGTTGAACGGAGGTCACAAAACCGTACACCGAAGAAGAAGAGACGTCGCACTGGAGGGGACAGCAAACGGAAGTATACACAGGAGGATGTCATCGCTAACGACCACGGAAAGCACGGCAACGATGACGGTAATAACAACGAACAGCGGGAGAACATGCCCGATGATATGGCCAACTTCGGTGCCAGGAGCGAGTGGGTGGACAATGGATACGACAAGCAGCAGCAGTCCTATCATCCTCGCGCTCACCATCAGCAGCAGCAGCAGCAACATCGTCATCGTCCTGAACACCACGTTTACGAACAGCCTTCCCAAAAGCATTCCACCAGAACGGCGGTGCAGGACGAGGGCGACAATGCCATGAATTTGCATTTCCGACCGGACCATAAAGCACCGGCCGCGGAAGCTCAAGATCCACCTCAACCGTACTTACCTGTTGAAGACGAGGTAGAAAGGTACGTTCGTCTTTGCTTCATTCGTATATAAACTCTCACATACACACACACACACACACACACACACAACTACATAAAATGCACAAGCCTGGCCCGTCAAGTGTTTGGTGCAAGTGGCCTGTTCGGGTGGTGATTGCGCCCGTCAGTTAGGTTCGCGTTGGCATCGTTGGCGAAACTTTGTAAATGGTGCTTTGTACCGAGCATGGCTGGTAGAATGCTTGACGCGCTTCGTTTTGTACTATTTGACCGAATGGCGAATAAACGATGTTGGATGGAAGTGGTGCTGCCTAAACCTCTTCAGGTCCATCCGTTCCACGTCGTGTTGTGCACGGTTGCAATGGATGGTGTGGAAATGGCAGGCGTTTTCATGATTCCGTAACGAATTGCGATGAATGACAACGTGTACCATGTCATGTCATCGACGTTTTCTATGCGGAATAGCGCAGCGTTTGCAGAGGAGAAGCAGAGACGTGCACATAAATACGGGGCGAGGATCATTGCTACAGGATATTTCAATTTATCATTCGTAACATTTTGTAAGGCGGAAAATCCCACCCAATGCAGACAAATGTTGGAAAAGCTTTCCGAGGAAAATTTGAGAAGGGAAAATTTGCTTCACTTACTTGGAAAAGTTACTGGTTATCGTTACGATTTACATACATTAAACACAAGTATGCAGTGCAGAGTGGATCATTATTTTACAACAATTTCGCTACCTTTTTTTTTTGCTAACGTGACAACCAGTCTGAAGTTACAAATCTTTTCATACAGCGTATAGCACGCGTGACCCAGATCATCACTGCTAGTAACACAAATGTAATCAAAAGCTAAATAGTGTGATGCCGCGGATTTCCCTGGTTTGTTTACACTGGTAGAGATCGAACTCGAAGTACTAAACACAGAAGCTGCACGATGCGGCATAATTGTTTACCCAACACAAATATAATCGTTCGTATTTTAATATTTGATTTTATTTCCTAACTCATAGCCATGTTTACTACGCTTCCGAGAACCATCATCATCATCGAGCGGCACGGGCGGCAACGGCAAAGAAGGAACGTATCTGGGACTTTGGCGTCATACCGTACGAGATTGATGGAAACTTTAGCGGCATGCACAAGGCCCTGTTCAGGCAGGCGATGCGTCACTGGGAGAACTATACGTGCATCAAGTTCGTCGAGCGCAATCCAATCGACCACCCGAACTATATCGTTTTCACGGAGCGCGCCTGTGGGTAAGACCGATACGCAAATCGCCCGCGGAGGCGGGGTGGTTTGCGCCGTATGTAGGAAACAAAGCGAACAAGATGACCGTTTCCATTGACTTTCCTTTTAACTGCTATACTACCGTTCGCTTCCCAACAGCTGCTGTTCGTTTGTCGGCAAACGAGGCAATGGACCGCAGGCCATTTCAATCGGTAAGAACTGCGACAAGTTTGGTATTGTGGTGCACGAGTTGGGTCACGTGGTCGGTTTCTGGCACGAGCATACGCGTCCGGACCGGGAAAATCATGTCGTGATCGAGAAGAACAACATCGTGGTTGGGCAGGAGTACAACTTCAACAAGCTCACCGAAGATGAGGTTAACTCGCTCGGTTTACCGTACGATTACGATTCGATAATGCACTATGCGCGCAACACTTTCTCCAAGGGTACCTATCTGGATACGATTTTTCCCATCGAAATACCGGGCCGCAAGAGGCCCGAAATCGGTCAACGGTTGCGTCTGAGCGAGGGTGACATCGCACAAGCGAACCTGCTGTACAAATGTGCTAGTAAGTATACACACTGCCGTACTGTTAGGGCTGATGTGGTCGTATAATGTTAATTAAGCTGGTATCGTATATGCACTAGATGATGTTGTACTATAATCAAGGTTTTTGACATATTGGAGGAAGCAAGATCATTAATCAGAACCATTCAGAATCAATTTCTCTGGTGAAACGTACAGCGTACAGGTATCCTGGGCAGAGAGAAACTTAATATATGCTACCTAAATTTACTTCTTCCCAAACTGTCATGATAATGGGCTTAACTGCTCTTCTACAAGCAATTAAGCAATCGTTTCTAGTGAAGCTGTGAGGTTGGATTTGGTTTTTTATCTGAGAATGGTAGGAGTTATAATCTCAAGGATAATAATTGATGATGGTATTGCCATAAGCACAATATCCTTCCAAACTATGGAGATAGTTCCTGAAGTTCATATCCTACTAATGTTTAGTCGTAGTTCAATGGTTCTGTCATTAGGAAAATTTCAATTTCAAACCCTTCAGTTTGAAGTTGACGGCTGTATTCGTTTCCAGAATTCTAAAATACGCACCCCATTTCACTAACTTTATCAAGCTCAACCATGCAGCAACACATTCATCCTCTGACGGAGCAAGAAACAAATTAGAAAACCCTTACCAACAGTTTCTCGCATTCCGGTGTGATTTTTCATTCATGGTTGCACGGAGCAAAACCCTCTTACGGTTGATCGACTGCATCGCACTGCTCCACTTATACTTACCGTTCTCCATTTCCAGAGTGCGGACGGACGTTTCAGGAAAACTCGGCCAGCTTCACATCCCCGACGTACTATTCCACCACACCACCAACCGAACCGGAACGATGCGAATGGCGCATCACGGCAACGCACGGCGAAAGGATAGTTCTGAACATAACCGATCTGGTACGTCTGTCGGGGCCATACATTGACGATTTCTGTTTCGAACGCACAACCCTAAAATTTCACACACACACACATAACAAATTCCAATTTCACTAGTCACCACTCGCTGGAAGAAGAAACCATCCTGGATGGTTTCGAAACAGTTGGTCAAAATCAAGGAAACGGAAAAATGATTTCTTGTCGACTGTTTCCCGGACTGACGTGATTTCATTTCCCTTACCTACTCCGCTGGCAGGATATTTACAAATCAAACAGCTGCCGATCAGATTACCTCGAGATTCGGGACGGCTACTGGCACAAGTCGCCGATACTGGGTAAATTTTGCGGTTCCGGCAAGGTGAACGAGCTGATCCGTTCGACCGGCAGTCGTATGCTGCTCACGTACACAACCACCTTCCGACAGGCGTCGATGCGGGGCTTTGCCGCCAACTACGAAGGTGCGTGTAATATATAATTTCAAGCTTTTGCAACAGTTATATCATAATACATTAAGAGCAACATGAGAAGCACCATTATTTCCAAAAGTTAGTTACATTTATTTATTGTTTGAAATTTATTTCAAATAGTTGCTGTAACCTTTTACTATTTTAATATGCTATGCTCTTGCTCTATGTTTTCTATATGCTCTATGTTTTCAACTAAATGCGAAAAATTCTCGGAACTTCAGACAGTAATCTAACACCTGAACATAACGCATACCCCCAACCGGTAGCCTTTTCCCTGTGTCTGTGTCCTTAATGTTCACAGTTTCTCCTTCGTGCTGCCCATCACGGATTTAAAGCTCATCGTTTTTTGTTTTGTGTTTGCGATTTTCATGACCCCTTTTCCAGCAATCTGTGGCGGCGACATGAACCTCGAATCTGGCGGGCGCCTCGAGTCACCAAACTACCCCGTCGACTATCTACCGAACAAGGAGTGCATCTGGCGCATAACCGTGCCGAAAGACTATCAAGTCGCTTTAAAGTTTCAATCGTTTGAAGTGGAAAACCACGATAACTGTGTTTACGACTACGTCGAGGTACGGGATGGCGGTACGGCCGATTCGCGGCTTATTGGAGTTTTCTGCGGCTACAAAATACCACCCGATATGAAGTAAGTTGTTTTTTGTGCATCACAAACAATGTTTGCTGTCCTTGGATTTAGAATTTTCACTCTCCAATCCCATCTAGGTCAACGTCCAACAAACTGTTTGTAAAGTTCGTATCGGACGGTTCGGTGCAGAAGGCAGGATTTTCGGCCACCTTCATGAAGGAAGTGGACGAGTGCGAGCACATGGATCATGGTTGTGAGCACGAGTGCATCAACACTCTCGGTGGTTACGAGTGTGCTTGCTACATAGGTTACGAGCTGCACAGCGATAAGAAATCGTGCGAGAGTAAGTACTTCTTTCTTTTAGATTTCGCTCTGTCGAGACTGTCGAGATGTAGGGAAGGTGAACGGGTGCAGGATTGCGGATTCAAATCCGATGAAACGAGTCGTGAAACCCATTGAAAGCAGATGGAACAAATTGCTATTGGTTTGGTTGTGTGGCCGTTCGAGCTGTTTGCTGGTGCTAGGATACAAATATATATGTATATGTATATATATAGATATGGAACAAAGGGATTTGATTTGTGGTGTTTATCCGATTAGAAGTCAACGCTAAAAACCGTCTCGCTTTTTTGTTTGCAGATGCCTGCGGTGGTCAGCTGGACACCCCGAACGGTACTATCCTGTCGCCGTCCTTTCCGAAGGAGTATCCTATCATGAAGGAGTGCGTGTGGGAGATAGTGGCATTGCCGCAGCACAAAATCACCCTCAACTTTACCCACTTTGATCTGGAGGGTAATACGTTTTATCAGGCGTCCGAATGCGAATACGACTACGTGGCCGTGCTGTCCAAAAGTCCGGACGGAACGCTACACAAGCACGGTTCATTTTGTGGGTACAACGTACCGGCACCGATTACGTCCGAGTGGAATATCCTACGGGTGGTGTTCAAATCCGATAAGACGATCCAGAAGACGGGCTTTGCTGCTGTTTACTTTACCGACATTGATGAGTGTGCAGTCAACAATGGTGGATGTCAGCAGGAGTGCAAAAACACCGTCGGGTCGTACGTTTGCTCCTGCCGCAACGGATACACGCTGCACGACAATGGGCACGATTGCAAAGAGAGTGGCTGCAAGCACGAAATCTTTACACCGCACGGTCAAATCCTTAGCCCAAACTATCCGGACTACTATCCACCGAAGAAGGACTGCATCTGGCACTTTACCACAACGCCCGGCCATAGGATACGGTTGGTTTTCAACGTGTTTGATATTGAGCCGCATCAGGTAAGCATTACAGGGCGAACACATTTCCCAAACCAACGAGGCACATGATAATTGATTACTTCATGCACTACTTCACCTTCACAGGAATGCGCTTACGACCATATCGTGATCTATGACGGAAACTCACCGGACAGTCACACCTTGGGACGGTTCTGTGGTGCCAAAATTCCACACCCCATCTCGTCTTCGTCCAATCAGATGTACATGGTGTTCAACACGGATACGAGTGTGCAACGGAAGGGTTTCTTCGCGAGCCATTCGACGGCTTGCGGTGGACGGTTGAAGGCGACCGAAGTCAAGAACCACTTCTACTCGCACATCAAGTTTGGTTCGGGCATGTATGACAACGGTGCCGACTGCGAGTGGACAATTGTGGCCGATTCGGGCCAGAATGTGCAGCTAAAGTTCCTGAGCTTCGAGCTGGAGGAAGAAAAGATGTGTTCATACGATTACGTTGAGGTGTATGGCGGGCTGGATGACGAGAGTGGCCCCCTGCATGGAAAGTACTGTGGCAATGCGGTATGTACTATTGACGCTTATTACCGTATGGTTCGCTCTATCGTTATATTTTGCTTTTGTTTTGCTTTTTCTGTTTCTTCTTTTTCCGGTGTGCAATGTTGTTTGCCGTGCTCTGTTGCTGTGTTTTGTCTCTTTTTTTCCCGCCACCCCTCACCAATCGGATTTTAAACCGGGCGCAGAATCCACCGGAAATCATCTCGATGCATGAGGCGCTAATGGTGCGGTTTCGTTCGGACGACACGGTTGGATTTAAGGGCTTCTCGGCTGCGTACGTCGCAATCAAGTCGAACGATGACGTGCTGACCACCGACGAAGAAGGTTCTGATAGTTCCGATATCATCCCGTTTCCCGGTTCACTAAAAACAGTGTTCATCAAACAGGGCGAAGATATGGACGAGGAGGAGGACGACGATATCGATTATGAGATCTACCCAAACCGACCAACCAACACTAAGATGCACATCGCGGTGCACAACGATATACGCTCATCTCAGGCGATCGACTGAAACATAATCAAATACTTTGCCACGTAAGGTGTTGCATACGCCATCGGTACCATCGGCCAACACAACCCTGCGCGAGCTGCCACTGTATCGACAATATCATATTATTAACCTATCATTTCTAGCAGCTCTGCCGTCCTCACTATGCTGACTGTGGATGGCATCCAGAGCGGAAACGAACGGCTCCGTGTAATAATAATGCTCAACGTTCACCAGAGCGTTACGAACCGACCGGAAGCTACTCTGAGATAGCTTCAATTCTTGATTTTTCCCCACAACGATTTGTCGTGGAATAAGGATAACATTGTTTTCTTATCCATTTAATATCGTTACGTCGCATGTGCGCACAAGTCTTTCCCGAAATCTGCAAGCCCACAACAGTGGCAATCATGTTGAAGGAATGATTCGGTATGCAAGGAAGCTCCCAAGTGTAGATAGGTCACACACATACACACCCATATACACACGCGTAGACGGCGATTAGAAGGAAATCAAAAAGTCTTGCAATGAAATCATCGTGCAAAGTAATGATCGTTGATCGTTGCGAGTAACCTACAGTGAACCAAAATTGTAGTAAGTAATTTTAACAACCATTAATGAGCCAACGGAATATAGATATATATACATAGATATATATACACACATACACACACATATATATATATACATATAGTTATATTTACATTACAAACCTAAGCTGGTAAGTCTTAAATGGAGAAACTTCTTAGAACTTAATGTTAGGAAAATTACTACTAAATATAGCGAAGGCTCTGTTTACCAACATCTTAAAGTTTTCATTTAGTCGTCTCTAGCCTTTTTCCCCCCCAGTAGACGTGACAATAGAGATAGCGCGACCGTGCGCTACACGAACTGTTTCTTAATCGAGTTGACATATTTAGGAGCGTTACATATTGTTCTATAAAGTTTCATTCCTCTCATATCAGAATCGTTCGCGGGTAAACGTCGTTCGTTTTCCCTTTGATCACTCTAAATCTTCCCACGACTCGGGACTCGCTATAGTCACGGTCTCCAGTAGTAGTTTGTAGATATGTTTAGGCATATGAAACTCGACGGTAGCTAGTAATGTGAATTGTGGGTGACGTGAATGACCCATGGCGGCTAATGCCATTTTGTGTATGTTTTTAAATGGAACGAACAATAAATCAGTCATTTCCACATCGATTATTAAGTATGCGAGTGTTGTTATTCGATAGCACGTAGAGAGAGTAGCTGCACCGAAGAGAGTAGTTGGAAAACCACACGTGACTTTGAAAAGCCACAGCGAAGTAAGTAACAGACAGTTGCGGACAACCAACCGGCGTCGCGCGACATTGTCCTCTGAATCCGTCATGTCGTGCGACAGATACAGATTACAAGGGCGCGAAAAATTTAGCATAATGATAATAGTTGTTTATTTTCTTTTAAAGAAAATTGACATTCGAGTAGACGAAAAAAAACCCTTTGTTTGCTATAGAAAGTGCAAAATCACACGATTGCTGCATACCAATTTGCACTTTCCATCAATGATTGATTGATTGATGTTGCATGTATCAAAACGACGGAGGAGAGGAATAGAAGACCAGGATGAAATGTGATTCAATAGTTTGCCGGAAATCGATCTCAAACCAATGAATTTGTACTGTAAAACGCAAATCAATAAAAATGTTCGCATGCAGAGTACCACAGCGATTTTAGCGTTCATGTTCGAAAACGGTTACACATGTTCAAGTTTTCAAAATAACACTTTCGAACACGCGAACATTTGACAGCTGTCACCATGATGGTCATGTTCGGAACATTTCGGCAAGCGTCGGGATTTTTAGAAAATGGTAACGTTTTTTCCAGCAACCAACGGTCAGAACGCAAGCTGAATTAATCAAGCAAGAGCTAGACTAACTGTGAATTGCGTTTGTTGTTCCTGATTTTTAACGTGCACCATAGCTGATTGATCACAGGCCAAAGTGCATCCGTCCTTTGCATCGTAAGATCGATCTGTTTGGCTTTGTTTGGTGCAAAAGCCATGAAGGAAAATGAGCGCGTTTGAGGTGAATTTCTGGAACATGTTTGTGTGATTATGGGTTTGGTATAAAGTTTTTGTGTATCTGCAGGTAACTTGCACGCCACCCCGAAAAGCTGTTGTAACAAAAAGAGTACACGAATCTCGGGAACCAACATTGGTTCTGTTGGGTCCATTTACTCCGAAAGCCACCGTAGTGTTCGACGGCGTACCTGTGGGAAAAAGCGCCCGCCGCTTCCTTGTTGTGCGAAACACAAACAAATCTTCTGTACAGGTAATTTGAGTTCCGCTGTGTTGCATTTCATTCGGCTTCATTACTCACGGGTAAACATCTCGTGTCTGGCAGGTAAAACTATCCAAACTTCCGCATCCCGAGAGCGGGCTGAGTTTCGAGTGGACCGATGCCGATGTAGAAGCGGGCGCCGAACAAACGCTGGAAATTGTTTGGAGTCCGGAACAGTTAATTGTGGGCAAAGAAGTGATCGTGCTTGCGGATAGCATTGGCAACAGGAAGGACGTGCAGGTTATATTGAAAGCGGTCGAGCTAAAATCAGTCAGTCGAAAATCTGTTGCAAAAACGTTTGCCGTTCCGAAGAAGTTGAAGCTGAAATCTCCTTCTCCACCGAAGGTGAAGCTAAAGCGCAACGTTCTACCGAAGAAGCACAAATCTTCGCCCGGAAAACAAGGTTGGTCTGTGCCTACGATTGCGGTAGATAGCAATATGGGTGGTATCGCATCAAAAGTAACGACAACGATGCTCGGGTCGAGCAATGCGGAAAACAGCTTCGATCTGTTGGACGATTACGGTACAAGCGGTACGACGACTACTACGGACAAGGAAAACATAAACCCGACTAGTCCGCAAAATGTAAAACATCGCTTGACACCAATATCTGCAGCGAGCAGTTATTTCACGCACATAGAGAATCTACCGACTCCGGAATGTTACAAAGAGATAGCACGCCGGGGATTGATCGACGCTTCAGTGCGAAAGAATCGGGAAATATCTTCCGATCGGAAAACAGTTGCTATTCTACTGTTACTAAGGCTACCGCCGTAGACAAAACATTTCTGAAACCTTTCATAGAGAGTCCCACTATGTTAGGCAGTGACGTTGATCAACACCCGAACGATAATCTTCCAAGACATCTAACATTTTCACCCGAACCTCAACCTCCGCCAGATGCTAAGGATCAAGAACTGGAAATAGTCCACGGTGAACCAGCGTTGTCTCCTCATTGCGGTGAAGGAGAAGTGTTGCCAGGCGAAGGAGATGTGGTCGGCATCAACAAAACGCAGACCGTGACTCACGATTCAAACCCTCACCTATCGAGCATAGCCGAAGAAAATATGCCCGAACTCGGTGTAACTTTTGATCGTCGCCCGAACTGTCGTGACGGATCTGTTACGGATGTAACTGAATTGTTGTCTACGCTTCCCAACCAGAAAACGTTTATCGTATCAACTGCCGAGGAATGTTTACGTTTTGGTTCGGCGGAAAATATTATGAAGAATATATCGACAATTTCCAAGGACAATGCTTCACGCTGCTCGCTACCAAATCTGTTGGACAAGAGCAACATGAGCAACAAGAGCACCAGCCTGGGAGAGGATGAGGCGGACAAGATATTTAAGGAGCATGAAATCCGTGCTCAATCGAGCCGATTTAATTTGAACGAAGTTGGTCGGTACAGTGACGAGATGGTTCTACCGAGTGGTTGCAAACGGGGCATTGAATCGATTGGTGATGGAAAGGAGGAAAAGTCCACAGGATTGGGGCATGAAATTTCTCCACCAAAACGTCGGTGTCGTCTCGCAAGCAGCGATAGCACGATTGGTCCTGCACAGCAAGCCTCGAAAACGGATGAGGTGTCTATAAATCATACGTTCCGCAAACCTATCGGATACAAAGCAAACACGCAAAGCCGTGGTGTAACGCTGGTAAGTGATTTTAGCATGTTGTATTATTTATTTTATTTTGTTCAACGGATATACGTGACATTGAGCATTGATTGATGCATGACTAACAAGCCCAAGCTGGTAACACATCATTTAAAATTATTGATATGCTTAAGCGTTAATTTCTAGATTCAATCTAGATTTTCTCATGTATCATTCGGTATTATAATTTTATTGAAAATTCCAATCCTAAAAATACTATTTAGGTAGTGTAGTGGGGCGGCCCGATGGAATATACGATAGCGGCGCCGGTCTTCACACGGCTGGACCGGGATTTGAATTCCATCGAACCGCCTCCTCGTAAGCAGGACTGACTATCCAGCTACGGGTAACACATAAGTCATAGAAAACCAATAATATGGCAGGCCAAGACCTTACGAGGTTGTAGTGCCTTAAAAGAAGAAGTGTAGTTAAAACAAGAAGCTATTTATTCAAAGTAATCACACAGGACATCCAGGTAGAGAACATCACTTGATGTAACCGTTTAACCTTTGTTGAAATTCATTCTTGTAGGCATCGAACATTGTTTACGTTGTGCTAATCATCTAACTCCAAAAAGGATTTGTGGATAGGAGTAAAAGTGTTTCTGCATTTTGTTGATATACTGTGTGTGTGAGACCAGACTTAACCATCTATATTGTTTTATATCTTCTTGTTTCTTGGCCTAACGACCTCTTAGGTCATGCCTGCCATTTCTGGCTTACTAGACTAATTGATAGCATTTGTGGATAGTAGTAAAAGTGTGTTTGCATTTTGTTGATATACTGTGTGTGTTGTATATATATGTTGTATACATATTGTTTTATATGTTTTTATTAAATCGAGTGTATGTTGTATTTAATCATTGCAGTCCTCCTCGCGAAGCCTCAGTCTCAAAAGACCAGCCGTGCCTAACCCATCGGCGTTGAAAAGTGCAGAAAAGCGTGTGTTCCTGTACGACTCGGATCGTCATTTGAAAACGCTCATCAATCCGGACCCGTTTGCGGCGACAACGACATGCAATCCTTTCCTCACCGTCACCATGTATCTAGACGAACACGCGTTTGCGCAGTACGAGCGACAGATGAAAAAATGGCTCAACGCACTAGTAACCATACCGGCCGATTTAGACACGGAGCCCAACAAACCGCTGGACGTGGGTAAGCTGTTTGATGAGGTAAAATCGAAAGATCTTACGCTTGCCCCCACCAAGGAACTGATTTCGTCCAACTACTACAAAAACCGACTGAACAGCTTACGTAGTGCCGGAATTGCATTGTACACGAGCGAAGAGATAGCAATTCCACTCCGCAAGGTGGCAGCACAGATCGAGAAACAGCTGCTCGCGTTACGTACCGATCGATCCTTACACCTGGACCTAACGCTGCAGCGCTCCATTCTTGAGCTACTGCTGTGCTTCAATCCGTTATGGCTTCGGCTCGGGTTGGAGGTCGTTTTCGGCGAACAAATTGAACTCCAATCTAACCGAGACATTGTCGGTCTGAGCACGTTTATCATACATCGATTATTTCGCGACCGTTATCTGGAGGCTCGCCACTCGAAGGCTTATAATCTGTCGAAGGCATATGCAGAGCACATACGGAAGTTCACACTGCGAATGGTTCTATTTTTACTGTTCTTCCTCGACACGGCCAAACGACGCAAGCTGATCAAGCACAATCCTTGTCTATTTGTGCGCAATGCACCGTACAAGGAGACAAAGGAGATTCTGGTACGATTTTCTTCTATGTTGGTAGCTGGAATCGGTGACATTACGAAGCACTTGAAGCGCGTAGGTTATACACTATCGCACAAGCAATCGTTCCTGGATGAATACAATTATGCGTTCGAGAATCTGGCTGTCGATTTGCGGGACGGCGTGCGACTAACTCGTGTGATGGAGATCATTCTGCTACGGGAGGATTTGTCTAGCAGCTTGCGTGTACCGCCAATATCGCGACTACAAAAAATACACAACATAAATCTAGCGCTCGGAGCGCTTGAACAAGCTGAATATAAAATTGCAGGTAATATCACCGCCAAGGACATCTGCGATGGACACCGCGAACAGACGATGTCACTACTGTGGCAGATTGTGTACAAGTTCCGGGCACCGAAATTCAATGCGGCAGCGACCGTTCTGCAACGTTGGTGGCGAATGAACTGGCTGAAGGTAACTGTCGCACGTCGCATCGAAGAAAAGCGACGGTTGAGAAGGGAAATTGCCGCCCGCAAGATTCAAGCAGCGGTCCGTGGCTACTGTGTACGCGTGTGGTATGAAGCCTATCGCCAGCAGAAGATGCGAGCGATCGTAACGATCCAGCAGTTTACTCGACGATACTTGGCGCAGAAACTCGCCGCGAAACGGTTTGCCGCAATCGTGCGCATACAACAGTGGTGGCGCTCGGTGAGAGAGATGCGATCGGCTCGCGAACGCTATTTGCTGTGTAAGAAATCAGCCATCGTATTGCAGACATCGTACCGACGGTATGCACTTGGTAGGAAGCTTCTCGCGGCGGCAACAGTGATCAGCAGGATTCGTGCCGAGGCGAAGCATCGTCATTTGCAGGCAACAATAATCCAGCGTAGTATTAAATCGTACGTAATCCATCGACGGCTACAAGCGATTGTCAACGGTATGTTAGTGTTCATTCGAAGGAAATGGTTACAACATCGATCGGCAGCAAAGATACAGGCCTTTCACCGTATGCGGATTGCTCGCAAAGATTATCAACAAACCCGTTCAGCTGTTATCCTTATTCAGCGTCGTTGGCGCGAATTTTTAGAGGCACGGCGACTACGGAATAGATTCTTGTTGATGCGTTGTAGTACCGTAAAAATTCAGCAATGTTACCGTGGCTGGATGCAGATGCGACAGGATGTGCGAGCGTATGAACACACGCGGCAGTTGATTATGCGTGTGCAACATCGTCGGCGTGCTACGGTAGCGATGCGAAAGGAACGTTCGATCTATACCAGCCTCCGACGAGCTGCGATTAATGTACAGCGACATTTTCGAGCAAGAAAAACGATGAAGCTGGAGGTAGAACATTACCAAACGTTACGAAGAACGACTCTAGCCTTGCAACGACGTTACCGTGCCAATAAAGCAATGGTCGAACAGCGTCACCGCTATAACGCTTTGCGAGTGGCCACTCTTTGCATTCAGAGCCGATTCCGAGCGCAATTGAGTATGGGCAAGGCTCGCACAAGCTACGTTAAAGTTCGTGCTGCGATCATCACTATTCAGCGACATTATCGTGCCACGATCCAGATGCGGCAGCACAGGGACGATTTTATAACGCTTCGACGATGCAGCATCAACGTACAGTCGCGATACCGTGCCATTCTTGCGGGAAGAGCTGCAAGGCAAAGATATGAATCGTGGCGCAGCGCGGCCATACACATTCAGCACAAATGGCGTGCCACACTGGAAATGCGCCGAGAGCGTGATCGGTACTGTAAGCAACGTGATGCTGCCATTGCTTTGCAACGATCGTGGCGAAGTGTTCTGCTAAAACGGAAAATAAGATTCGATTATTTACGATATCGCGATGCGGCCACCATTCTGCAAAGACGATATCGTGCTCTAGTATGTGCACGATCGGTCCGTCAAGTGCTAGAGCATCGTCGCCGGGCGGCCATTACTATTCAGCAACGGTTACGTGCGTTTTGGGAAATGAAACGAGAGCGACACCAATATCTTAATTTCCGCCAGGCAGCAATCACGATACAGCGTCATTTCCGGGGTATGGTGCAACGTACCCGATATGCAGCGCTTAAACGAAGTGCCATTGTGCTATCCCACAGGTGGGCTGCAACGTTGGCAATGAGACAGCAACGGTCTTACTTTTTACAGCTCAAATCCGCCACCATCATTGTGCAGCGAGGATATCGTGCACAAAGAACGATGCTAGAAGCGTTCAATCACTACCAACACATCCGTGCGATGGTCGTACTGATACAGCGTAAATATCGCGCCCAGCGTGCAATGGAAAAATGGCGCGGCCGGTTTTTAAATCTGAAAAGTGCCTCGATAGTGGTGCAAGAGTTTTATCGTGGGTACAAAAAGATGCAGCACGATCGAGCAGAATTTTTGCGGCTTCGAGTGTCAGTCATAGCGGTCCAGCGACGGTTCCGTGGCTTGTTGCTAATGCGTGAAGCTGTCGCCGAATATGAACGCAAGCAGAAAGCAGCGGTAACTGTACAGCGCTGGTTCCGTGGTTACCGAGAACGCAAAGCGTATCAGCAAACATTACTCGCTGCCAGGATAATTCAAATTCATTATCGCGCATACCGGAAACGATTGATCGATGAGACGAACTATCGAATATATCGTAGTGCCGTAATCGTTGTCCAAAGACGGTACCGCGATAAGCTAGGAACCCGTAACGAGCGACACCGATTCGAACAAATTTGTCGCACGGTGTACGGTTTGCAAGTACGCGCACGTGGGATGCTTGCTCGACGCGCGTTCCGGGCGAAGCTAACACCGGAGTATTTGGAGGAGAAACGGCAGGAGAAGGCGGCACTTCGAATACAGGCGTGGTGGCGTGGTGCGTACTGTAGAAAGCGCTACCAGACGACAAAGATGCGCACCATCGCTCAGCAGATGGTGGTGAGCCGCCGGGAAGCGCTACGTGATCCCACAAACCGGCTCAGCAACATCAGCCGACTGTGCATGCGTTTCCTGCAAACGCGTTTCAATTCGTCCGAAGCAATTGGCATCCTGCAGCGCTTGGAGCGCATGTCACGGTTAGTACCGCATCTGCTTGTGGATGATGCCGTGTTTTTATCGGTGTTTTGCTACAACACTATGGCGCAAGCTATTCGGTCGGAGGTGGATAAGATACTGATTGAAATATGTGCCCGTATCATATTAAACTTGGCACGATTCCATGGTACTAAGGAACAAGCTTTTCAGGTATGTTTTTTGTTTATGAAACACGTCGCTCTTCGACTACATGTGCTTTCGGTAATAATGTGAATCATTTAACATTTCCTATCTGCAGGAGGGCGGTCTCGTTACGGTGTCACAAATGTTGTTACGCTGGTGTGATAAAGATTGTGGCATATTTAGCACACTTTGCACACTGCTGTGGGTATTGGCACACGATAACAAGAAGAAACATGTAAGGGATTTAAATTCTTTTTTTCTTCGTTCTCATTTTTGTTTACACATTTGTTTTCTACTAATATCTTTTCTACTTTCTTTAGGCCATACGTCGCTATATGATTTCAAAGGACGCCATATACATGTTGCGTGAGACGAAAAAGTTAGTTCAACGGAAGGAAAAGATGCGCAAGAACGTGCAGCGGCCGGTAGGTTGTCTGGTCGCACCGAATCCCCAACTAATGCGCACAGTCCCCGCACTAGAGCCTGACTATGGAGTTAATCGCAGCAAACCGTATGTTTTCTACTCGTCTGTCTTTGGGTTTGAGCGGGTCTTGCAAAAGCTGGAAGTGGATCTTTCCTGAACTATCATATTATTTTTTGCATATTTTAAAACATAATTCGGCAAGGGATAAATTATTCATGTTTTACGGGGCGTGACTGTTGTTTTACAATATGTTTGTTTTAAGAATCAGAACGTTCATAATACATGTTTCATCCAAATAATTTGTTTCATGCGGTGGTTAATTCACTAGTATTGTTTCGAAATAGTAGCAAAGTTTTAGTTAGATAAACTATCGTTAAAAACCATCGATGACACTATTGATCTAACTTTCCCTCCGCTAAGAGGATTTAGTCAATTAAGGACACAGTCTATCCCTGAAAGGTATATGTGATTACTGGGACTACTGGGCTAAATTTTGGTCGGCTGTCAATCAGCTTTCTTGTGCGTATCGCTTCATTTGCAATTGTGTTAGGAAAGTCATTGATGTTTAAATATTGAAAATGACTTACCATTCTTGCGCACAATTTCCCATTTGGTCACGTTTCATAATTATTTTTCTTTATTTGGAAAGTTTTAGATGAAATAAATAATGTGTTTGCTACACGCTACATACTAAATGGTGTACAGCTTTATGCTGCACCCCTCTACCTACCTACCATTCTTCCCATGATCTGATCAACAACCAGCTGTACAGTGCAATCACGGGTTTCACATGCACGATTTGCTTTACTACGAGTAATTAGGCTTAATTATAGACTGGCTTGCTGCGTGTGAGGCATCGCATCGATCGATCCTCAGTCGAGCCGATGGTTGTTTAGATGCTTGTTGTAGTACACATTCTCACCCTCGCTGTCATCATCCGCTGTCCGTTCATCGTAGTAAGCGTTGGTGGAGGTGGTGTTATCATCGGACGAGGATGGTGTGATAGGTTCATCACTGCGGGCATGGGCATTTGTCGCAGTGCTATCTTCCATACCTTGCTCCAAGCCTTCATCCGCATCGGCGTACTCAAAATCGATCTCATCCATCCGTTTTTGTGCGTTTATCTGGGAAGTAAGTGATGGATGAAAAGATGGTCCACTGAAGAAAATGCGGCGACCATACTCACATTGTTGGAGTATTCGTGCTCTCCATCTGGTACATATATCCGAAGTGGGCTTTGGGTCGTTTGCGGCTCGATCGTGCTGCCGATGGCTGCGTGATTCAAATGGTACTGCTGCTGCTGCTGCTGCTGCTGCTGCTGTTGTACAGAACTTCCAGCTGACGATTGTTTGTCTTGCAGACCTAGAATGTTAGAAACAGCAAGCTGATGCTCCTGGTACGCCTGCAAATAGTCGGAATGGCTATCCTGCTGGTACTGTTGGGGCAGCGGATGCTGTTGCACGCTATGTTGTTCCTGCTAA
>KZ062940.1:0-43260 GCA_002091835.1 Anopheles maculatus
CTGACAGGTACCGGGATGGTGGTTGGTGTAATCGCGATATTTTATAGCGCACAATGAGGCATTTTGAATGAATAAACAATTATTCTAATTATTTTCTACCGAAGTTGTGAAAATATTTGACATTTTTGTTGTTACCTATATTATCAGCGTTTATCTTAATGAATCTTACACCTGAACATATTGTAATGTAATACTTAATGGTTCTTTCCGTTCTTTATAGTTGTACACACGCTCGAAGATATTGACGTCTTTGGAGACTTATGACGTACGTTTCAGCTGGATCGACTCTAAATGCTGAAAGCAGCGGTAAAATCTATGCTCTGGACTTGCCACAAGTTGACAAACTTACACTTGATGTAGTGCAAAGCTACAGTTCTTTTATGAGCTTTTGATGTGCAAACAGAGAAAACGTCAACGGTGGTTTGGATAGATTTTTCTTGCGATTGATTGCGCCAGTTGGTAAGATGAACTTGAAGTGTCCTGGAAGATGGTTTGATGTGGTTATGCGATGTGACGCATGCCTGTTATCTGATCACAACTCTCAGTCAAGGGTACATACTTGGAATTGTCGTGAGAGTTGGAGAATTCACAGTACTGTTTGTTTGTGGTTTTTTTTTGTATAATAAGCATCTAATTTCAATTACATGTCTCAAATGTAACAATGAGCACAGCAGAGCTTTGATAGCACACAAAACCCCGTTTCAACAGGGTGTAAATCTATACCAGCTTTCCAAAATGTTTCTTCAATCGAATCGTTAGTATCGAATTATCAACTCGCAGAATATATTTCGCATATTCTCGCAGAACCGAGGCGGCTCGGTGGTGTATACGATAGCGGCGCTGGTCTTCAAACGGCAGGACCGGGGTTCGAATCCCGGCGGACCGCCTCCCCGTACGCAGGACTGACTATCCTGCTACGGGGAAAACTTAGTCACAGAAAGCTAGCAATAGCTGGCAGGCCAAGACCTCACGAGGTTGTAGTGCCAAGGAAGAAGAAGAAGAAGAAGAAGAAGAAGAAGAAGAAGAAGAAGAAGAAGAAGAAGAAGAAGAAGAAGAAGAAGAAGAAGAAGAAGAAGAAGAAGAAGAAGAAGAATATATTTTACTGGTTTAAATCTAAACTAATGTTACCAGCTGTCGAAATACGCTTCATAGTTTTGTAGTGGACAACACACTTTCGTTGTTTCTATAAACTCTTATTTTATTCAACAGCAATAAAAGATATCACATCGGTATATTTGGACGGAAATAACAATTACATATGTATTTTCGGAATACGGACTGATTCGCGCTTCGGAAGCAATATTTTTTTTTTTAACAAGGTTCATTGGGTGATTCATCGTTTCTTGAAGGAAAAAATAAAGTACGCACTTTAAGAATTTATGGCTTTAATTTATTATTACTAAAATCAATGCTTAATATGACCAGCTCGCGCTTTAATAATTTTTAACGAAGTTCTGCATGTGTTGAGGGCTCAATTTCGACCAGGCTTACTCCAGAGCTTCATACAGTTATTTACGGTTGGTAACGTCGCCATTTTCCACGTTTTGGCTCTGAATATACCACAAAATTTCAATAAGATTTAAGTCCAGACTTTGTGGTGGCCATTCCAAAAGTTTGATAAGCGATTTACGAAATGTTTTGTGGTTTTGTGGGCGATGTGCTTGGGATTGTTATCTTGTTGGAACATAGTTTTTTTTGCAACCCAGCTTTACGTGCCGATTCTTAAGATTTCTTTTCTGAGTGTCGGCAGTCATTATTCCATCAATTTTGTAAAGATTTCCAGCCCAGACCACGGAAAACATCCACACACCATAATATTACCACCTCCGTGCTTCACTGTTTGTTGAACATTTTTATCGGCAAATATTTTTCCGGGTTTTGTCCAAACTCGTGCCCACTGCATTCACCCAATGAGCGCGAACTTGCTCTCATTACTCCAGAGAACTTGGCTCCAGAAGCCCATTGGTTTATCTATGTACTTCTGAGAAAAGCTTAGACGATTGATCCTGTAAAGATCATCTAGATCAAGACTAATAAATAGTAGTCATTAGTGATTAATATCATATAAATGATAGAAGCATAACAAACCAATCTGTTTACTTTGCAAGTCAAAGGTCTACGTTACGCAAAGCTGTTTTATAGCCTAATTCGTGTAGTTTTCTACGCACAGTTCGATCTGAGAAGTTTAAGTAGACGATTTCCTTTATCACACGGCTGGTCATCGACGGATGTTTGGTAACTGCGTAGCAAATTCTGCGATCATCATTGCTTGTAGTACTTCGTTTTCTTCCTCTACCAGCTCGGTCTTGCACACTGCCAAGATCCTCGTACTTTTTATATATTTTCCGTACTCCTACTTCACTTTAATTATATTTCTGAGCGATCTCTTTGTTCGACAAACTTTCTTGATGATTTTTAACGAATAATTTGTGGATATCTATAGAAATTCGTTTCCTTGCCATCTTTCCTGATTGCAATATCCACTTAGTGAGGTAAATCAACAGCAAACACGATTTTTGACGATTCCATGCTGTTTGAGGGGTAGGCACACTATGTTTATGACACTGCATACTTTATTTTGTCCACCTGAAGAATTACTTATGTTGGTATTTAATCAAACATCTAAAACTACATGCAACAAAACGAAGTAATGATGAGGTATTCATTTTTAACATAAAAAATGCACGAAGCGTACTAAGATATCTAATGCAGTAAAAGTTATCGAAATGTAAATATAATAACATCAAGTGCGTATTGAACTTTGTCCAGTACTGCATTTTAAAATAAAAAATCTTTTTTTTTTCGAATACCTTTAAGTATTATAGCAATAGTTCCAATTCATTACAGGGAGATTGCCATCACATAAATGCAGTAAAATCGATGATGTAGAGAAATGAAATTAGGGCTTAATAAAGGAAAAGGAGTTTTTATTTCATAGAATTTATTAAATATTCACAATTTTACACAAACCATACACATCGTGCAAACAATTTCTGTGAAACCATATTGCAAATCATACAACAAAATTAATATTTTGCATGTAAAGTAATATATAGATTTCATTTTCTAGAATATGGCACGCAATAAACTATTTGTTCGAACAGCCAACACGTGTTCTCGTTACAGTCAAAAACAAAAACTCAGTAAATATAAATATAACCATACAAGTTGACGTCAACTTATCTCAACGCAGTCATCGTTTATCTGGCGCCGGTGGGAAAAGCTACGAACGTAAAACCCGCTGAATAGTTCATCATGAGCGCTTTTTACATAATTCAGTGAAATGATCGTTCATTTAATTACATTAAATTTTCACTGCTCGCTGCACCGCAGGGAAAATCACAAATGCACACACACACACAGACAGGGGCGAGCCGTGCTCACTGCAAAACTGGCAACCGAAAAGGTGCACCGGCGGCGGTAACAGTCAAACACCATCGGTGGATCGATTCAATTAGTGGATACTGGTGAACAGGCTGCTGCAGCACGGTGTAATTTACGCTTGTTGCCGGCTAGTGCTCTGGGACTGTTGATGGTTGTTAATAATCGCTTTATTACGCAAAGCAAGTAGCAGCTGCAGGATGGCGCAAAAAAAGGGCGAGTAATTCCCAGCAGCTTTGCCAAATCCTCTCGGTGTGTGGGAAGTGCATTCAGTAGGGTTTTTTTTGTTGCTCTGTGGTAGATTTTTTTTTTGCGCTGTTGCTTTGGTGTTTTATTTTTTAGTTTTGCTTCCATTGAGAGCTAGTTTTCGTCCTTCGGTTTTTCGTTTTGAACAGATGGAAGGAAAAAACATCTATAAACAAGTATACTTATACCAGGGAGAAACGTTACACTTTATGGCTCAAAATTACAGCTCACAAATACATGGCTGCTGTCTGTACAAATCTGTACCGAAAGCAGTGCAAATATAGTGCGATAGATTATTGTACGAATCATTTTTTCCCTCTTTGTTCCTTTCATCACGCTTGCGAGAAATCGCTGTTAATATACCGCTCGATTGCAGCTATCTGTCGTTTTACAATTTCACACTTTAGCCGTGCGCCTGTGTTTCAACACTGGTGCGAAATACAAAAGCACTGCACTGCACTTTGGTGTGTGTGTGTGGTTGCACTGTGCCTGTCGTGCACTTGAGCAAAACAGTCCATAATTCATTTTCGCTGCCGCCTTAGGTTTTTGGCTGTGATGTTATCGGGGTGGCAAGGGCGAGCGTGTGCAGCAAGATATAGGCGCAAAGGAAATCCTATTAAACTTTTCGCCATAAATATGAATTAATGCATGGAAATTCAACAAATTCATTTGCCATTTTGCGTTTTCCATTTGAACTGCTTCGCCCTGCGGTGTAGAATTCAACTTGTGTGTATGTGTGCGAGTGTATGTGTGTGCAGCGTACACCAGCGTATATGGTACCAAAATGAGCATTTGGTGCAAAGGGAGGTGTTTGAGAAGTGTTTGAAATTATTGGAGTGAGAAAATCGAAAGCATGCATAAGAATCGACAAGAACGATAATCTCTCTGTCCGATGGAGACGCCTGGTGCCGTACGGGGCAATGTGTGGTGTGAAGATGAAACTTATATCTGCGTTTCGGGTCCTACTTTGTGCCGGTGCCATAGCTGAGTCACGGAGTAAGGCAGCAGAACAGTTCAGTTGTTCAGTGTGTGTCTCATATAAGCGTGCACCACCACGTACATTGGTTTGCCAATTTTGATTTTTGAAACTAAAATGGTATGTAGCTGGAGCGTTCGGTTTGTGTTTAGTTGCGCCCGAATCAGAAATTTTACACGCTGTTGCATTCAATACTAGAGGAAATGAGCTAACCAACAACCGACGGTATGATATGTCTGTGTGAGCTTTCGCGCAATAATAACCGAAACCGCCTGAAAAGTTGCGTAATGTTGGCTACGTTAATAATAATCTATTTACTTGATATCCAAAAGTTCCAGAGAATTGTGAATTAAACCAAAACGTAATGAAACATATATCAACGAAGGAGATCTATGAGGCAATGAAAAAGGCAAAGGCTCCAACAAACCGAAGTCCAGGAAATGATGGCCTGTCAAACGAATTCTACTCAATGTTTTTCGATGTAATACACCAAGAACTTAATTTAATTATTAATGAAGCTTTGAACTTAAATATACCAGGAAAATTTGCAGAGGGTATAATTGTTCTCGTAAAAAACAAAGCTACATAAAAAATATATAGAATCATTAAGGCCAATAACGCTATTGCACGAAGATTTTAAAATAGTAAATAGAATAATGAAACATAGAATCTCCAAAATTATTGATACGCATAATATACTAACAACATCGCAAAGGTGTAGCAACAAAGACAACAATATATTTCAAGCTCTTCTAACAGTGAAAGATAAAATCTTCTTCTTCTTCTTCTTCTTCCTTGGCACTACAACCTCGTGAGGTCTTGGCCTGCCAGCTATTGCTAGCTCTCTATGACTTAGTTTTACCCGTAGCTGGATAGTCGTGTGAAGACCGGCGCCGTTATCGTATACACCACCGGGCCGCCCCGATAAAATCTTAGAAATTAATAATACAAAAAAGGTCGGAAAGCTCATCTCCTTCGACTTATCCAAGGCTTTTGACAGAGTAAAGAGATCAATTGTTGTATGCAACTATGAATAGACTGGGCATTGCTCAGAGTTCCATAGACTTTGTTCGTAAGATAAATGATGTAGCTAGCTCAAGAGTTTATGTTAACGGAAGCTTAAACAGAACAATTTCTATTAAAAGATCCATACGACAAGGAGATCCTCTTCTAATGCATTTATTTGTAATACATCTTCATTCATTGCTAGAAAAACTAGAGCAAATTTTTAACGACCAAGAAGATGTTGTTGACGCTTATGCTGATGATATTTCAATAATCACCACTAAAAAAGAAAAACTAGATCAAATCAAAAAGACTTTTGAACATTTTGAGTCGGCGTCGGTAGCAAAGCTCAATACCGACAAAACGAAAGGAATAAACATAGGATTATACACAAAGAACAACAAAATTGATGCAGGGTGGATTAAAACTGAAGATCGATTAAAACTTCTAGGCATTATTTTCACGAATTCCCTCAGATTAACGATAAAACTAAACTGGGATGCAACCACCAAAAAAATTGCACAAATCGTAAGACACCACAAAATGAGAGATATAAATCTACACCAAAGAGCTATCTTATCCAATACCTTCTTCACATCTAAATTGTGGTATTTAGGATCCGTGTTATCGGCAGTCCTTAAAAAGCGGATCATCAGCGTTAGGAGAATTTATATGGTCAAGGGGAGTATGGGCTTACAAAGAGTAAGCATGATTCAACTTGCCTTATCTAAAGCTAAAGGAGGCCTTAACCTGCTGGTACCCACCATGAAACTTAATTCATTACTAACAAACAAATACCTAAAAGAAATCAATAGCATGCCTTTCACAAAAAAAACTACTCAAAAAGATTTACCTAGATACTGCCCATGTTTGAAAATTATTGCAAAAGAATGTGCCTACTTGTCGGATGCTATTATTAAAAATCGTACATCTAAACTAATTCATAAAAACGTAATAGAGTTTCTTCCTCCCCACCTATTTAAAGTAAATACAAAAACATCACATCCGACAATATGGAGGAATTTAAATTCAAATAAATTAACATCATCTCAAAGAAGCACATACTATCTATTAAGTAATGAAAAACTAATCACTCAAGAAATCAAATTCAAATTCAATATGACCCCACACCCAAACACAAATTTAAAAATTGTACCCTAGCAAACAAACAATGGAAAATGCTCTGCAATTTACTTAACGAATATATGAAATCACCTTTATCCTTCAATGATTTTTTTTTTTTTTTAATCAATTAGAACGGCCTGGCCGTATTGCTTATGACTTGTTTTTTACCCGTAGCTGAATAGTCAGTCCAGCGTACGGGGAGGCGGTCCGCCGGGATTCGAACCCCGGTCCTGCCGTGTGAAGACTGGCCCCGCTATCGAATACACCACCGGACCGCCCCATCCTTCAATGAATTATTAAGACCCAAATTATGCACAGTTAAAACACGTTAACGACCCATAATCATGTCAATATTTATAAACTATATCGCTCTTGCATGCAATAATGAGCTGAGCACAATATTGAATGAAAAAAAACATTATTAGAATTAGTTTCCTAAATGTTAAAATCATAGGTTAAGCAAAAAAAATTACAGATGAAACGCTTCAACGCTTGAATGCTCGTTTATTTATTTTTGTTCACAATGTGTACATTTGCTAGCAAGTAACATTGCATTGTGTTTTTGCAACATAAATCGTATAGATCTCAATCCTTCAAGTCCTGCCGGCAAGGTAATATTTTCACTGTCCACCCTCGATCAGCAGAGTGTTTTGCACCTGGTAAATTAAAAAAAAAACCGGATTGTGTGACAAAAGATTCACCGATTGAAACGAATCAATATTCTGCTGCAATCAAGATTGATTCACTGCGATTCAATTACGAACACCGTATCTTCAATCACACTCCATCGATCCCAGTGGCCCAGTGATAGCGAACCACATTTAGACCCGGGTGTGAAGACCGGCCCCGCTATCGAATACACCACCGGACCGCCCCATCCTTCAATGAATTATTAAGACCCAAATTATGCACAGTTAAAACACGTTAACGACCCATAATCATGTCAATATTTATAAACTATATCGCTCTTGCATGCAATAATGAGCTGAGCACAATATTGAATGAAAAAAACATTATTAGAATTAGTTTCCTAAATGTTAAAATCATAGGTTAAGCAAAAAAAATTACAGATGAAACGCTTCAACGCTTGAATGCTCGTTTATTTATTTTTGTTCACAATGTGTACATTTGCTAGCGAGTAACATTGCATTGTGTTTTTGCAACATAACTCGTATAGATCTTAATCCCTCAAGCCCTGCCGGCAAGGTAATATTTTCACTGTCCACCCTCGATCAGCAGAGTGTTTTGCACCTGGTAAATTAAAAAAAAAACCGGATTGTGTGACAAAAGATTCACCGATTGAAACGAATCAATATTCTGCTGCAATCAAGATTGATTCACTGCGATTCAATTACGAACACCGTATCTTCAATCACACTCCATCGATCCCAGTGGCCCAGTGATAGCGAACCACATTTAGACCCGGGTGTCAGTTTAATGAACGCTCCAGCTGGTGAAACAATCGAATGTTGGACCGATCGTAGGAGAGAGAGAGAGAGAAAAAAAGGGAAATAACTCGGCCATGCAAAATATGTATTGGTGGAAGGGTTTTTGACATTTTTGCCGTGCAACAAACTCATTCCGTCAACGACCGCTCTAACCTTACCACACCGTATCCCTGCAAGTGCAAATAGTTGTTTGTTTTTATTTTATGTTAACCTACCTTTTGTTTTACGGCTTTATTTTGCTTCCTCCCCTTCCACCACTGGAAGCTGCGCATTCGATTGCATGCTCTGGTGCAGCGTGTTATGAATATGATTAAACATAACGCTGCTCCGCAGGGTTCGCAATATGTGGTGACCAAAGGTAGTATGAAGGTGAAACAGTGGAACAGAACGAGATAGAGAGCGCGCGAGAGAGTGAAAAAAAGATATTGAAAGTTACTTCCATTTGAAAACAATATTTGGCCTTTCGGTTAAAACCCGGTCCCGGTTGGCGGGCTGTGTACGGTGCGCCAAGTCGTGGTTGTGGAAATGCACAGACGCAACGGCGACCCGACCAGCTGGCAAATGAAGAAAACGCGACAAAAGTGGGAAAATCAAAAATAAACAAAAAGTAAAACAGTCACCCAAAGCGAGTAGCCGGAGCGTGAAAATGAGATAAAGTGCGGGTCCCAGTCCGGGTGGCTGCAAGAGTGGAGCTGAAAAACTGAAACCACACCGCCGCTGCTACTGCACATCACCACGCAGGTTAACCATCCCATGGGAAATGCATTTGCAAATAAACACACGAATTCCCCACGAAACGCAACGGATTTCGCAACGAAAAAAAAAATCATGAACGGTTCGGAATTATCATTGTAAAACAATATTTCCAGAATACAGCCCTTGATACAGATACACAATAATGCACTCATTATTCCAAATATCGAATAACTCATTCTTGGATCAGGTAGGACCACGCATCCGCACAGTTGTTTTATTTGTTTTCGAGAGGGGGTTTTTCTCGCTCGCTCTCGCTTGCTCCCTTTCCTCACTGTTTGCGTAAATTTATTCTGGCTGCCTTGGGGAGTTGGGGTTGACCCGGCACGGTTTAAAAAAAAAAAAAAAAACGAAACGAAAACCCAAAACCGGAGTCGAAAACCAAAGCCCGAGCTTCATCATGGCGAACAATTTTGAATATTTTATTGGATTTATTTTCGCTTATACGGTTCGTCTGGCACGTGGCTCCAGCCCGGTGGTTGGCCGGCACAGGCTGGCCGTGCTAGAGGAGGGGGGGGCGTGGGGAGAGGGCACGGAAATTAGAACTGCATCGCTGGCGGGTCAGCGACAAGAAGCGTCATGAAAGATGGATGGTGCTAAAGTGTTTTAAAACTTTTCATACCATCCACATGGCATGAAAGTTGCAGGCAGCAACTAGAGGACCTCATCATGCATTTGTGAACAGGTAAGCCAACCACGTGAGAAGTGGCAGTTTCGTGTTTTGTGTGCGGTGCAAGGAACCCCCCGTAACCTAACCCGGAAAAGGTTTCGAGCGCGACACAGGAAAGAGTTAGTCCGTGAGCTTTTTTATGTTTATTGATCTTTGCCGGGTTCGCATAGGGGGGGCACGGGATGAAAAGCTTACGACACCACAATTGCCAGGATTAACGCTATGGGAGTGTACTGGGCTTTCAAACATTTGAAACTGCGTACCTGCTCGTTTAATGTGAAAGAGTCTTCGCGAAGCGTGGCAAGGCAAGCATCTTAAAGCGGTACTGGGACTCTTTAAAAAAAAAACAGAACCATCCGACGCCGTAGTGGAAGAACGTGTTTGATATCGCTGGTATTTATCATAACGATGTAATAGCAGTGATAGTATCTGCTATCTTTCCACTTTAGTCGTGGGTAATTTACCGAAACATAAAGATAATTACATCCTACCGATTGCCGCTTGCGGACGGTAGATATGGAGGCATTAAATTTACATCGGCCATAGATAATATCTCTATTTCGGGTAACTGAACGGGAGCCTTAAAACATAATCAAAAACAGCGTACCGTTTGTAGGAACATCATGTAAAGTTAATGTTTTGCTATTGGCAACCAATGCATTCGATTTATCTGCTCGTTATTCAATGCTATGGGATGAGCTAAACGGGAAACAACTGTGCGGATGCGTGGTCCTACCTGATCCAAGAATGAGTTATTCGATATTTGGAATAATGAGTGCATTATTGTGTATCTGTATCAAGGGCTGTATTCTGGAAATATTGTTTTACAATGATAATTCCGAACCGTTCATGAACATAAATGACATGAAACATTAGTAAGAATTCCATTGTTCAATTAGATGAATTTACACAAGTATGGTATGTGGCGGTGCTATAATAAAGCGATCAAAGCTTTCATTGCATTTTTGCCAATGTGTATGCTTTGCTGGCGGTAAATAGTTTTCGCTTTACACAACTTTCATGAAAGGGTCGTTGGCAGAAAGTTATACAAATTCTACTATATATTGATTTTTAATGTCAGTGATGCTAAGAGGAGGTGCTACAAAATTAAAATGTATTTTTTTTATATCCAGTATGACGGCTGTAATATTAAAATGCAATAAAATGTAATTTTAATTACGCTGCAATAAAGCTTCTCATTATCCCTTTTTGTGTGCATATTCGAAAGGTGTATTAATTAAGCAACATTCAAATATGTTTGACATGTAACAGGGGTAATAAAAATGATTTTTTTATTTATTTATTTTAATACCGGTCACCAAAGAAAAGATGAACAGATAAAAACAGAAAAGATAAACACACTACTTGCGTTATTCTGACGCAGGCAGTATAGGTTATGTAGTTAAAATGACACTAAAAGCAACAGAATTTAGTGTTTTTTAAGTTCTCCATACGCTCCTGAAATAGGTGATAAATCCAAATTGATCTTAAGGATCTCGGATAAAACCAACAGGATAAGTAAATTAATAGCGATCCTCTGCAGAGGGATGTAAACCACTGTAAAATCGGCTGGCTGAATGTGAATGGTGTCGCGTCCAACCAGCCATTTGTTGTGCTAAAGCCTTCCCGTCCTGGGTACTGGTGCCAACGGTTCGTGCGGACGGGGACCGGGTGTGCAGAGTAAAAGAAAACAGAGAGTTTTATAAAGCTTCTGCACGCACGGCGAGAGTGCTATCGCTGCCACAAGGTGTGGAAAATAGAGCGTGCGAGCATGAGAAAAACTGAGCACGTAAGAGCAAATTTTGATGAGAGTGTGGAGAGCAAGATTCACCGAAAGGCTCAACTGCTCGAAAAACGGCCACCAACACCAGACCGTTTGTGGAACGGCATACATAAATCACCCCCTTAAATCGACCAGTATCAATCAACTCTCCTGCTGGGCAGTAATTAATAAAC
This sequence comes from Anopheles maculatus, assembly GCA_002091835.1. Lineage (NCBI taxonomy): Eukaryota > Metazoa > Arthropoda > Insecta > Diptera > Culicidae > Anopheles > Anopheles maculatus. The sequence continues at coordinate 11,561 of KZ062940.1, forward strand.
AACGCCGTAAAAAACGACATTTCGCTTCAACTCGCGTTCTGTTAGATGGAGGGTGGTGGCACGGTGAAACGGTGTCAATATTATGCCGGCTGGTTTTATGCTCTGATCATTGCATAACTTTTTTATCGCCGGTCGATCGCCGTAAACTGTACGGCCGCGCAGCAGCACGCCAACCGGGATTAACCGGTCAATTCGTGGTGTAACGTAACGGGCTATGTGGCGAACGGCTTTCGAAGGTGTAGCTGCAATTCGGCAAAGCTTACAGTCAATCAACACCCGGGGACTTTGGGAGCAAATGGAAATCCCCAAATTAATTAACTGAATTCTCATGCCAAACCGTCCAAAAGTTCCATCTGTCCAGCAGACAGTGCCACAAGGGCAGGTTGTTAAAAAGTTCAGAAAACTCGTGTTTGCCTTTAGTTGGGCCGTAGCCAAAGGTGATTCCCAATGGGCGGTATGGTTTTTAAGGTTGAAAAACAAATTTTCAATTAGGAATCAACCTCCCAATTGTTCGCTTTGCTCATATGCTCAGATATGGGCTGGGGTGGGGGGTGGAAAAAGAAACCGAGGGAAGTTAAAATGGCACAACAACTGGCCAACTGGTAACCTAGGGGGCCAATACATACTCATTTCTTTTATCCTACGGGGACACTCGTTTTCCTCATTAGAAAGGTGTTGCCTCCTACGGAGTAAGTGAAGTAACGCAATAATAATTTACATCAATATACACGCCTGCATAGCAAGCATCGTCTGGTTTACCACCGTCATCCGTTACGAAGCGCCTGAAACTCGATCCTGTATGAAGGACGAAGCTTTTGTCTGTTGGGGAAATATCTCACAAAGTGCTTTCCACTTTCCATCAGCATGTTGAATTACAATTACTCGTCCGGCAACCACCGGCGACGGAAGGTTCGTCCATCCTCTGCCGTTCATCTCGCAAATATGGTTGGCTAAGGCTTGCCTCTTAGCTGCCCCTCACTGAGACAGAGAAAAATGATCTGTTTGATTAAATATTCAACAAGCTGCATGCGGCTGACCCGATAGCCCACGTTCGTTACCGGAAGACGGATGCTTCGGTTCACCCGGTTCACCGGATTGCCTGCTGCCCGGTTATCCGAGCGTGGGTATGAATCTTTGCCGATGCACACAGGATTTATTTGAACGTCTGTCGCTTTCCTAATGGCCGCAAGGAGACGGGCACACGGGTGTCGTTGTGTTGTTGCTGGCAGCAAGGGTGGAATACATTTCGTGATTGGCAGGGATCCAAGCGAGCGTGTGTGTGTGTAGGTGGACCAGAAGGACGTCCGTTGTTGCGGTCCGATGAGCCTGGGGTGCGTTCGGTGCTAGTAATTGATGGGCGGCAAGCCGGCATGCAAACTGGGCACCTGTAAGTCAGTGCTACGCTGCCCGCAGCTATATCCGATAATCGGGTGATTAATCCTACGGACAGGTGAAAAGATGTCCTTCGTCCCTGAAAATTGCCTTACTAATTGGCGAACTTCATTGTGCACACGTGTGCGTGTGAGAGTATGTGCGGCAGTTTTTTTTTCCTGTCCTGAACAAATAAACACACATTCAGACACGGTGCATAAAGCGGCAGCGGCAATCAGATTAAATGAAAATTTTGCTTCATTACGAAGATTCTTAAGGCGGTAGCGATATCTTTAACATATATCGGGGGGAATTCTTTACCAACAATCCACAAATTACTAATACAAATAAACACACATTCAGACACGGTGCATAAAGCGGCAGCGGCAATCAGATTAAATGAAAATTTTGCTTCATTACGAAGATTCTTAAGGCGGTAGCGATATCTTTAACATATATCGGGGGGAATTCTTTACCAACAATCCACAAATTACTAATAGTCCGATTTCACACTAGATAGACCGAAGGTCAATTTGCAGTATAATCAGGCTGGTTTGTTCTCAGAATCGGACACTAAACGCTCATTTGACTTATTTCAAAGCGTACACGTTCGTCAGGGGATATCCTGAGTGAACCAGACCAATTAGAGTGCGCTCAGCTACAATCATGTAAAACGATGTTTATACCCTTAAGCCACCAGTGTCTGGCGATGGTATTCTCATCGTTTGAAGGGCAGGAAAGCGTTTGACATAGAAAGAAACCACCACCACCAGGTCCATCATGTAGCATAGTGTGTTCATTAGCCGACCTTTTGTTCAGGACAATTTGTGCACACTTTATCTTTTGCAATTCTAATACGATTGACTGACCAGAAGTATTACACCTGAGTGATTATGAAGTCGCAATGGTATTGTTTATGCATGTTGTGGAGTGCGGTGCAGATAATGGAGCAGGTGTCAACCGAGACACAAACCACAAACCATTATGAGGAGGACTGTTTTTGGTAGAACTTTTCTTTAAATAGAAGTAAATGGTTATTAACAAATAAATGGTTGGGGCGGCCCGGTGGAAGATGCGACAGCGGCACCGGTCTTCACACGACAGGACCGGGGTTCAAGTCTCATCTGGGCCGTTCCCCCATAGTGCGGACTGACTATCCAACTATGCGGTAATAATAAGTTTAGTAAGTCAGAAATGGCAGGCATGACCTAAGAGGTCGTTAAGCGAAGAAAGAAGAAGAAAGAAGAGAAATGGTTATTAATTATGGTTTACGTTTATCTTCTTCTTAGCTAAGGTACACAGATGAACTATGATTCTTTTCGTCACTAATTACTTGATCTACATTGAACTACAATACTCGACATATGTATAACATAAGATTCTTCAGTTTGAACATACATCGCGTCATAGTACCTTTGCTTTGCATATAAATAAACCGATTTATTGGTATTTAAGAAATTCATGTAAACTGTTGTTCGATGAATAACATGAATAAATTAAATTAATTTTTTTTTTTTAATTCAATTAGAACGGCCAGGCCGTATTGCTAAAATTAAATTATTAAACGCATGTTAAATATGTCAGTTTGACTAGTTGATTGTTAGTATTGTAGTATCATAACCATCCTTCTTTTTTTATTGTTCATAAAAATATATTATAATTCTATAACATATAAATGTAACTTTCCATTTTCTAAATAATTATTCAAGCACCATTAATTATTTAAATGAATGCTTTGTACCGTGTCTGGAAAATGTAAATGGAAGGGTTTTATATCCATTTTCATTGTTAATCTTATTTAAAAACGACACAAAAAGATGTACACTTAATTAAAGGAAATGGACTGATTTTTTAATGCGGCAAATACTTTGGAAAAGAGATAATAGTAATAAAATTATGCTTTACTTTGCTTTACTGCCACGTTTCACGTTTACTCAGAAAAATAAAAACGTATATAAAAAACTTATTTCTTGACACTGGGCGGGTCAGTTTGCATTTATCTCTTCCGGGTAATCCTGGTAGTTTACTATCATCGCATTTAGTTTACTACCACCTGTGTAAAAAGGGATCCCGGAAACGAATCCCCTCTGACAGGTTGCATACGAGAAGCGTGTTATTTCTCTAAATCCTTCTCATTACCCGAACGGTATTTTTTTGTTTTTCTTCTTCCATATAATTTGTTTCCCCGGCCGAGATTAGTTCTCGTTTGGAAAAGCATTTTCATTGTTTTTCTTTTTTTTATCTGTAAAACGTTCAGCAGCACGGTTACGGCGTATGATGCGCGTAGAAGCGGCATTATATATCGCCAGTGTCAGTGGAATTTATTGTCTCAATCGAAGCCGGAAGCAAATCGGAAGAATCTGGGTTAAACTCGGCAAAGCAGGTTCAAATATCGAATTGGCAAGACTCCGGCTTCGAAGCGAGATTGATGGAGATCATTTGCATTGATTGTACGGAACCGCTCGGCCCCGGGGGTTTGGTTACTTTGGCCCTTTTCGGTTTAGAGGCACTTCCAGGTCGCAAAACGGGTAGATTCATCTATCGCAGCGGTAGAATTTGATTTCAGGGAAAATGGATTGACTGTTTCGGTGGAAATAGTCCAGCAGTCGGGCGGAGATCCAGTGTGCTTGCGTCCATCGCCCACGATAGGGCAGTATGGTTCCGTTGTTAAGTTGTCCGGTCGATCGATAAATTAGATAAATGCAAAAAGCGGCCTCCTTTATTCATTCGCAATAATTTAATGTGCCCCTACGCTACGTAAACAAATACCGTATTGATCGAGATTTTATCGCGAAACCTCTACCCAGGGCCGTGGATTGGTGCTGCAGAACCGTCCCAATGCTGCAGTAGTTTTATCTATGATGGAATGTGTCGTCCTGTCCTTTGTGGACAAACAAGCGCAGTGCTTGAAAAGACCCTTGGTCCGGTGGTCTGGGACGGGCAGGTAGCAACAAGTTGCTATTTTTGTTATATTATGTCGCAAACGGATGGTAGCTGTGAGTGTGAATTAAATCCAGCGCAGTATGTGGTGTGATTCGAACATTTGTTTACGTTAGCGGATTTGGACTAGATTTCATGATGCAGCGAGAGTGGTTTAATGTAGTTTCAGTTAAGATTGTTTTTTTTTCACACAATAAACACGTTAAGGTGTAAGTGTCAACTGTTTTCATTCTGTATTGTCATACCCGGTTTTGCATTTTGTACCGAGATAAAGCATAAAGCTGCTTTGGTTTTGTACGTGTTTTTTTTTTGCACGACAATAACAATCCTCGTTGGACTGATAACGATGATTACTCTCATAGCAGGGTACAATTAAAAACGATAGTGTTTAATGTGATGCAAACGAGTACCAGGGGAGTTGCGTTGCATTACGAACCGATTATCCGCTGGACACCATGCTGAGCTGTAAAACAATATTTTCCCGTGTGTATAAGCGGCAATCTATCTAGCGCACACACTCTCACCTTACGCTCTACTCTATCTCTCTTTCGCATTGTATTTTTGTTTTTCATCGAGCTTTCCCATCGAGAAGGATTTGCCATTGCTAAAGCACCTGTGTCAAAGAGCGGTGCGCTACTGTGCAGAAACTTTCATCGCATGGGGCACATTATTGTTCACCGAGGGTATTTAATTAGATGATCATGGGCCCCCCCCCCCCCCCATCGTTTCTAAGCTAGTTTCTACGTACGAACAGAGCTTAGTGAAATGTGTGATGTAAAGTGCATTCATGAAAATCGATAGGCTAAAAATAGAATGTGATTATTTCCTTTGTGCGGCGCCGTGTAAGCTGTCCATTGCTATGGTCTTAATTAATATATGTATACCGACATTTTGTCCCCTTGTCGCGGCGAAAGCAAGCAGCGCGCGAACGAATAGTAATCCCTAAAGCTGAAGCTATAAAATGTAAAGTAGTCAAAACGCTCAGCTTCATTAGCAGACTTTATGCTGCTTTAGTAAAGTAACATCACAATTTTTTGACAACCTGCTAGGGGCTTCCGCATTTATAAAATTTCTAAAAGTTCAATGAGTGATGGTTGGTTTCCAGTGATGATAGGGATTCAATCAATCTCGACTAACGCGCTTTTTGTGTCTATAACTTGTTACAATTTTTGTAATTGATATCAGTAACGATCAGCATTGACTTCTTCTTCTTTCTTGGCCTAAGGACCTCTTAGGTCATGCCTGCCATTTCTGGCTTACTAGACTAATTGATACCGCATAGTTGGTTAGTCAATCCTCACTATGGGGGAACGGACCAGATGAGACTTGAACCCCGGTCCTGCCGTGTGAAGACCGGCGCCGCTGTCGCATCACCACCGGGCCGCCCTGGTAATGCATTGACTATTTCCCTCGATTGAAGCGGTTTATACAAAGGCAGGATTTTGAATTGGTTCCACCCTATCAACAGCATAACCTTCTTGGAATACAGGTTGGGTTTGCCATTTTTTCAGGACAGGAATCAAAGATTTTTTTGTATGTCCATGTTGTAAAAACTCATCGATCCAGTGGTAGAGGCCTTAATAGCACCGTCGACACTATGGCTAAACCGAGTATCGAATCCCATCCCGATGGTCTCCCCATACGCAGAAATGCTATGGGTAAACTAAGCCAAGGAATGCGTCAGTAATGGCAGGCCAAGACCTCTCGGGGTTGTTGTTGCCAAAGAAGAAGTAGAATCTTGTTAAAACGGTTTGAAGATGATTGGAAATAATATAATACTGACTTTTCGTTTTGTAATGTTGTCTTAATTCTAAACGCTCTTTGCTTTGAGGCACAAGTTCAAAATTAGCGTCTGTATACAGCCCGTCTGTTCTATGGGATTTACCGGGAAATGGTTTCTTGTGATGTGGTTAAGGCTGTATGGTTTAACAATCATTATCTTCTAAACTAGACTTATCACGAAAGCAAGCGAGTTCGTTTCCAATTACTTTGGTGTGAGCGCACTATCAGCTACGCGCAGCATTGGCTCGAAAACATTTTTCTAGCAGCACTATAATAGAGCACCATTAAGCATCTTATTATTCAGCACTATCTTCAGCGACATCTGCGGTACGTGGATGGCATATCCGCTTCACACAGCCGATGAGTGAGAGGAAGAAACATTAAAGGAACACTTCTTCCCAAGAAAGGTCGTATTGTGCGATCGATTTCTAGGTGCGATAGTGCTATCACTATCGAATGTTTCTCTTCCCCTATCGAGATGTTCACGAGCGTACTATCTCCCAAGGGTTGGACGCATTTTCATCTGCCTCCTCATTCTCCCGAACCGAATAAGAAGTTTCCTTCTTCACCGATGGTTGCTGTCCATCTCGAAGCGAAAGCGGTTGCTGTGTCGGCTGCGTCGGGTGTGGTGCAAAACGGGTTGGGATCTTGTTTGTAAAACTATTTCAATTTGCCTGCTCAGACAACCGGTGTTGCATTCCCAGAGCGTCAAGCGATGTTGCACCGTGGCGATGCATCGCGGCAAACGCATCGGATGGGATGCTATGAAACGTTCCAGCAGCAGTATTGGCACAGTACAATGCTTTTAGTTTGTCGGGTCCGTGAGAACAACAGGCTCCCCCTGTCGGCGAGATACTAATACACTCTCGAACAATGATCGCGCTGGCTGGAACTGTTGTTGTGCTGATAGCGAGTTGTTTTCTCCATTTTCCATCCAAATAGGCAAGCTGCCTAGTTGTACTGCTCGTATACAATCGTTCGAGGTGTCGTTGAGTGGTAATGAACTTTCTCTAAGTGGGCCATCGAAAAGCGGTGGTGGTGATGGTGGGCCAATGCCATTGTCCTGATGTAGCTCGAAACTGTGCACTGTTGATCGCAGCAGACGGACAGGAGAAATTGGTTCGGTTTCGTATCCATTACAAATTCATGTCGATTATTTCCAGTACGGGTTAGATTATTCGAAGAATGTTTGCATGCTTGCTGTGGATGTCGTCCAGTGGTGGTAATCCTTCATGATTGGATGGAAGATCGGATGTAATTTGATACAGTTAAGCAGCACGTTTTGCTGCGGTTTTCTATTCATCTGGACCTGTCCCAGTGGAATTAGGGTTGAGTAAGCCTAAGTCAAGGTTACCGTTTGTGGTGTCAAAGATATTATTTATAGCAAGCACACTCAGGCTGTGTACTAGTACCGTTGGGATGTATGGTTACACAATTATCGACTCATATTAATTCATGTTTAAGACCCCACGTTTTTGGGACTTAAGTATTTAAACCTTTAGTTAGCGTTTGGTTATTATATCATAAACAACTAACTATTTAAAATCATTACGGTACAAGAAAAAGAGTTATAAATACTTAAGCATGTATCTATAAAGCCAGCAAAATTCAAATATACACGCACAATACCAATATAATTCCAAGTCACACCCAGCACGGGATGACAATGGTTTAGTATCATCGCCGGATAAATTTGCACGCGCACCACGTACGTTACGCCACAAATTGCGAGAGACGACGATATGATAAACTTAAAACGGCACCTCAAAGAGTTCTCAAACACCGCCCGAGTGTAGCGCACGATAATAGCGAAGCATCCACCCCTATGCAAATGCATTTACCGCCCAGATTCAATACGCGGTGCCAGACACGGTGCTGCTGCTCGACGACTGTCCGGCAGCGGTTCCGGCGTAAAACGACTCTCGACCTGAAGTTTGTCCGGAATGGGTCGGTTCCCGTTCGGCACTTGTTTGACTGGAGTTCACTCGTTCTGTTTCAATAAATGATGAAGTATAGCTTCTTGTCGCCCACCAAACACAGCACTATTGAGCCCTTTGCTGAGCGTCAGAATGTCAGATGAAAGCGCAGCGCAGCGTAAAACGAGGGGGGGTTAGTGCGGGTGCGATAATCCATTTCTCACTAACCGGTGCAGCGTTGGCTCGATAGTGAGGACCTTGCATTTGTTGAAAGCTTATAGTATCGCCGTTGTTCAACATACTACAGCATACAAAGTGTGTGTGTTTATATGTGTGTGTGCGTAAAGAGAGAGAGTTGCACATTTTTCCGTGGCTTCGGATGTTGAAGCCAGCCAATTTGGGGAAGCAGGTCGGATAAATCTGAAGGTTTGCACCGTTGCGCTTTCGGTCCGGTCAGTTAAGCAAGCTAGTAGCAGGTCATGCAATTATTCAATCGAAGAACCACGCCGACAAATTTATCCGTGCAACAATGTGTTGAAACAATACCGACCGAATACGGTGAACCGTGCCGTGGGTAAAGGTATCGCAATGAGACGGCGAAAATTCGACTCATCATGTATGGGTAATGCACAAATTAAGTATCCCTCCAGGCAATCAATAGCAACCTACCGTTACCGGAAGTGAAATTGGTGCAGCATCGTTCATTTGCGATTGGCTCGCACTAGTTCAAATCTTATCAGATTGCTTTGGTATTGTAGTAGTGTCCCTGTTCCTGGGTTTAATGCAGCATTAGCATAGGTTTAAGAAATGCTCATTCGAAATCGGTTCCAACCTAACGCAATAAGCACATAGTTGAAATAAGGTCCAAATAAGTATGGCCATAATAAGTAAATTTATTATTTAACGGCTTTATTTGATACCTGATGAACTATATAACACAATTACTTAAGTCAATTTTGTAGGCTTTTAATTTATACTTTCTATGTACAACACAATTCCAATTATATATTCACAATGTTTCCATGGAAAAGTGCTAAAACTAATTGTTAATAGTTACTTATTTTTTGTACTTTATACCAGGTAGTATTAGCAATGTTTTGTAAATATAAAAATGTCCAATAAAAATGCCAAGAATATCTTACAAACATAGTTTTATTCCCCCAAGCGGTTGACGATATGAATCAATAATATAGTTGATAACTACAAAATACGTTAAATGGTAATGCAATGCATCCTGCGAATGGTGGACGCCTAATTGATCGTATCTGTGCCACAACGATACAGTATCATCTGATTGATTGATTAGTTTCAAATTGCTGTTTTATTCACTTATCCGAGTGTTTTCCCAACCGAGATCAGTTCAGCCTATTTAAAATATTTAAAACGACATTTTTTTTTTGTTTGCAATAAAAAAATGTCATCAACATCCACCGACTGTTCAGCACGCGCTCCTCGTCCTAAATTCTGCTCCTCCGTTCTGCACTATTGTGAACTATGAAACATCGAATATAACAACATTAATGTGTGTCTCTGGTACACTTCAGCTCATAAAAACAAATGGAAACGAATGCATGCTTTCCCTTGTACGAGATCTGCAAAATGTCGTAGGGAAAATAATAACGACAGCAACGAGAGCATGCGACACGGTTTTGCATTGCCCCTTGTGGGGGTGGGAGGGGATGGATACCGGGGTTATGCCATTTGCCCGGCCCGGCATGTATCATCGGAATTATGTTTCGAAAACTATCTTCCCCCTCTTCACCCTCCCTTCCTTCCCGTATCGCTTTCCCTTAGTTTCGTTTCTGCCCGTGGGATTTGTGCAGTGTACAAAAACGGGAAAATGGTGGCCGTTCTCGATCTTCCCGGTCCCGGGCTCATGATAAGTTTCAATAACCAAGGCATCAGAACAAAGGAATTAGCCTAATAGGGAGTGGGGATGCAGGACAAATGGAAGGAAGAGCGCCCGTTTGCTGCCACCGGTTGAACGATACAAAACGACGGGTAGATGTTTTCAATAGCATTTCTTTCACGCATCCGTGCATGCATATATGAACTATGCAGGCGTAATGCAAGCGTTATGAATGCAAGCGCATGAATTAACAGGAATGAATGTGCAAGGGTTGCTCCCGTTGCACAATGCGTACGGTGCACCGAGGTGCTGAGAATTTATCCAGCTTTTCCATCCTGCCAATCATATATACACCGACGCACGTCTGGATAATTTTTATTGCATTAAGCAAGCGCGCACGGTAGGTATGTGTGCGGAAAACTATTTAAATCATACAATATTAAGCATCGAACTACACAATTCGGTATAATTAATCAAAGATGAATGTGATTACGGAGCTTAAAAAAATGTCTATAGTTTTACGGTGAAATATGTGTCGTATGAAGTGTTATGAAAGTTACCTATTTTACTGTTAAAGTTCCTGTGTTAATCCATATTAAAATAGTTGCATGCTACACATCCACCGACACACGAACAATGTTTTGCATGCTTGCCAAAACTAGGCATGCATCATTATGCAGCGTATCTTCCCGTCTGCTCGTCGTTTTTGTCGTCAAGGACATGCAAAATTATCAATCGATCTTGTCGACATTTTCCCGCAGCACCTAAGGCGATGTAAAACGATTTCTCGGTCACATCCAAAAATTATGTACGCAGCTCTGCTTTAGCTCACCATTTTCGTCTAGCTTCGTTGCCGCCTGCCAGGACTAAACGTTAAACGCAAATTTATTGACTGAACTTCCTGATCGGGATGCTCAAACTGCACGAAGATTTCTACCTTTCAGTGGCTTCCGGCGGTTAGGCGTGTGCGCCTAACTGGAGAGACAACGCAAACGATGCCAGTACGGCTTCAAAGTTGTTCGACACACGTTAACAAGGCGTTCGGTATGATGGCACCTTGCTTTACAATAGCATCCTGCCACCATGCGTATGCGATAGGTGAACTCGGGCAAACGAGTGATGTTTCAATCTCGGACCCATTTTGAAGCTTAAGCCGTAAGGCGGCTGGAAGGTAGGTGAAGGTGTGTCTGTGGTTTGTAAAGTTACAAAATGCGTCCACAGTGTATGGTGGAATGCTTTCTCTTTAGTTCATTGCAGATAAGAAGCTAAGATGCATGCAACGGAACGAGCTACAATTCATTGAAGCGATGGTAATGATTTTATTTACATTTCCGTGCTAGTTTGAGCGCGATCAAATTGCAGCAAAAGCTTACTCCAGCTTAAAGGAGTGTAAATGTTTCGCTGAAACAAAACAAAAAAGGGAAAAACTTTTATAATCTACAAAAACACAAACACTAACATACACAAAGCACATACAATCACAAAAGGAAACTGAAACAGGCAGACAGCGGTGGCAAACAACACGTTGTGTGGCACAGAAACGGCACAGAAGTTTGCTCGGTGTTGATACAGCAGATTAGTTGCGATCAGATAATTGTTTGAAAACGGTCAACCTTTGCGCCAGCGGTCCCAAGCCACTGCACTCGTGTATTAAGCGAGTGTGAATATGCTCTCCAAGCGGCAACTAGCATTTATTTGCCCTGGCAAAGTTCTAAAATTTATCATCAAAGGCAGCATCACACTTTCCGTGTGGCAAGACGGTGCAAAACTTGCCATCTTCTTCTACCGCTTTTTGTTAGTGCAACACTTTAGAACGAAGTTTTGGAAATCACTTCAAAAGCTTGTTCGGGCCAAAGGCACGGTGTAACTAGGTGGTAAACATTGTGCAGCAAGTTTCGTACAAAAGGTTGTGCTACAAACAATGTCGGATTAGTAACGGTTTTTTTTTTTGCTTACGGAAGGCTCAGCTGCTTCGTTTTGGCGTGATACAAAAGTAATGTGAGATTTACCATAAAATAGGTGTTTAGTGAGTTTGAAATGTAGCAGGTAACTGATCAGGCTTAAGGAACAGGGCGGAGGAACGCATAAAAATGTGGATTAATGTTTAGAGCTATTTTAGAATTCTATTCTAATGGTTTCGTTTAATGGTATCTTGAGGAAAAGTTTTCTCCAAAAATAAGAATAAACGTTATGAACAAATGCATTATATTTAATATAAATAAATTTGTAGCTTCGCTTTTATACAGCATGAACCGCGTCCCGTCCTCCTCATGTTTGTTTTGTCCTGCAATCGACACCCTGGAACACAAATTAGCAATTTGTAGTAGAGTTGCTGACGCTTGGCTGCTTCTACAGCAGTGCATAAGCTTCGTGATGTCAGAGTGTTCGAAATCGTCTCGTTTTTCGTTCGATTTGCTGCGTTTACCTGTACTAAGTGGTATATGTGCAGAAAAATGCAGTAAAATCCTCTGTTAGTTTGCCAACCATGACTTAGAAATCTTTGGTCATTCTTTGTAATAAATGTTTAAATGTGTTGGACGATATTGCGTTCCATAGGCCGCCATGCCATCTCTAGTATGTCTTGACACCTGTCATCGTCTGACAGCCGGAAACTCGTGGTTTTTCCATTCACTCTGTCGTCTCACGCGTTACCGTGCATACGTATTAAACAAAAGCGTCTGAATTTACTTTGTTAAATCTTTAAAACACTGTTTGTCTCGAGTTTAGTTTAATCTAACACTCTAAACCTTTCAACAAAATGTAATTTTGAACATTGTTGTCCCTATTTGTAAGCACGTTTGTGGCACAGACAGAACTTTTTGCTATAAAATTCATACTAAGGTCTTGAAAAGAAAATCGAACCTGCACTGTCTCAAGTAAGAAATAGAGAATGGACAAAAAATTTAATATCAATGAACAATGAACAAGACAAAGGTAACAGTAAACCATGGAAATTCGTGATAATATTTAAAAATATCTCAAGAACAATCCCTCTTCTGAAAATAGACAACAAAACTTTAGTTACGACAGAAGAAAAATGTGAAACAATAAAAGAACAGTTCATAGCAGCACTTGCATTCACAAGTAATACAAATAGGACAATTGAACTAAAAGTTGCCAATGACATACGTAAGCTAAAATCAACACCCATTACAACCGAAAACATCTTCCATGCATTGATAAAACCTTCTTCTTCTTCTTCTTCTTTGGCCTAACGACCTCTTAGGTCATGCCTGCCATTTCTGGCTTACTAGACTTATTGTTACCGCATAGTTGGATAGTCTGTCCTCACTATGGGAGTATTAATCAATGTATTCTGTATCAAAATATATACTCTTACTACTACTACTGTAAGCACGTTTGAAAATAAATGTTAAAAAAGTAATGCAAGAACATAGTTGTTCTGCAGCTTAAATATTTAATAATAGTGTCCAGTGAACAGTTCTCTTAAAATTCGATTTTTTTTTAACTTGTCATACATACTTTATTAACTTGAGAAACTCATTTTCCATTGCTTTCCACATCTTTGATAGTTTTCTTCCAGAACGTTATTGATTTTCTTGTTACTACCAATTTTTCTTTAACCAATCCGAACATTCATCAATCCAAACCAAAGGAAAAAGTTTCCATCTCAATCCATGTCCTTTAGTTTGTTCGCGTTTGTAGACAAATCGTTATCTGGCAAAAATTTAAATTCTAGATAATACCAAATTTGCACGAACATACAGCAGTAGTGTTATGCAGATCACGGCCCACCGTCGCCCGTGATGCATTGCGATTGCCCTGTCAGTAGCGTTCCGATGAAGAAGCTCCTAGCGCGTTTCCGTACCGGCCGGGATGTAAAGAAGGTAATCGCACAAGATGAAGAACTGAATAGGGGAAAAAATGGTGCTAGAAAAAGTTACCAAAAAATAATATCGTATACTCGCATCAGCAAGGATTGTCGCGATCAGCTGGAGTCGTACGGTTTCTTTTCCTTTCTCGCTCTCTTTCTTGGGTAGCTCATCCGCGTTCATCCATCCACAAATGGTCTCATCTAGCCGAAACATAAGCGTGTTACATACGCCATTCCTCAGCACGGAAGTGTGGCCGTACGTGACTAGTGGTGGCGCGAATTGTTGCGGTTTCGTACGGTGCTACTGTGCGCCGTTGGCATGTGGCGGGTCGTAAATGCTATGCCACAAGTAATGCGACCGCGTGCAACGAACGGGATGATGCTCATTTTCGTTTCTGGTCACACGCAATGTTAGTTAAATTGAGTGTTAGGCAAATACGGGGACAAAACTTTAGCACAAATCTTTAAATTAGATTGCATCAGATAGTTTGTGCACCTTCGTCGGGGTGAGATTCGTTTTCACTCTATCGATAGAGTCGGGCTCTTCGGCAAAGGAAACACCGTTACATGGTTCTGATTTTCTGAACCAATGCATTCGATGAATTATTTTGTGCACGACCGTCACCCGTGCCGCCGTGGATAGTTGATGGTGGTAGTGTATCTGAAACTTTCCCATCCAGTGGCTATTATGCTTTAGTGTTTCGCCCCGTATCTCGGCAACCATTCGAGCGCAGAGTTTACTTCAGCTGCACTCACTTTTCGCCACACTGCGGGACGTGTTTTTCGAATAGGTAAGCAGAGATAGAGCACGGAAACCTATCCGGCTTGGCACCTCAGTTCTGGCTTGACCGAGCTCCGTCCTGCCCTTCCACCTTGGACACAGATGGCAGATCGCGGTGCACAAACTGCACTGGCAAATAAATAATGGAAAAAGGCGACACCGACCAACGGGTACCACCGTTGCCGGCGCATTGACACCACACTTTAATTAAAGAAGCTGGCTAAAGTTTCCCTCCCGTCACTCGTGTGCGCAAGGATTATCTTGTTTTGAGTTTTCGCGTCAATTAAATTAGGAAAAGTTTCTCCTTCATTCGCGCGACGAATCGCCGGATAAAACCATCTCTCAATCGTTGGCGTCGCGCTCCCCGCTCGGTGCTCGGTTTAATTTCAAAAGAAACATCCGGCCCACCAGCAACCAACCAACCCGTTTGCTAAAAAGGGACGCGCTTTGGTGGAAAAAGTTTCAAGCAGCAGCAGGTTGAGACTTTCTTTTCCCTTCTGTTTTTTTTATTTGTTGTTGTATAGTATAGCCCTCTGTACCGTGCTGCTGTTGTTGTGAGTAAGCTCGTGTTTGTGGTGTCCGCCAGGTCGTGGTAGGGTTGTAAGTGGCCATGGGGACAGGTACGCGTTACCTTTACAGAGTGTTTGGAATCGTTTAATTTAGCGCCCAAACGAGATCTTTACGGTTCGCTGCAGCAAACTAACACTGTTACAAGTGACGGTAGGATAAATAGAAAAGGGGCCCTCAGGGCGCGGAACATCTTCAAAGCAGAAGATGATCGTGTTCTAGGTATTAAATGATGATCATTTTAATTAAATCTATGTCGTTGAGAGGAACTTTGGGCTTGTAATTTGGTAGAAAAAGAAAGATTTTTAACAAACTGTGCATTTGGCGGAACAGTTTCATACGAGAATGCAATTCCATTTGAAATATGATCTTGTTTTTACTATTTCTGTTGAATTTAATGCAAGAAAAACAGGGAGGTACATAACATGATTAAAACCTCTTCATATTCTACTGAACTTTACTACCACGAGGGCATTTTATTACACATGAAATACGTAGCTTTACCTAGTTTGGTAGAAAACAATGTTAAAATTTCTGGCTAAAATGCACAGCAACTTGAATACCAGAAATTGTATACTAACTTTTTCCATAAGCCTAAAGCTCGTTGGTGGATTTTGTTTTAATGTTTGAAAATGAAATGAAAATATGTAGCAATTTCAAAATTAAATTACTTCAATCTACGCTATAATACAGTCATCAGGCGATTTTTACTACGACCTTACATCCTTCAAATTTGTATGTTCTAGCCCTAACATTTAAAATTCCATATATGGTTATTTGAGATTCGCATCTAACAATTTAATCAACAGCAAAAAGATTGGAAAGTTAAGAGATAAAATCAAAATATTTCTTGTGAATTAAGTGGATTGTTTATAATTAAGTTTTTACATTCAAGATATAAATTATATACTTGAGTTTCTGCTTATATTCTCAACAGAATATTCTTTTCTAACATCCTGTCCAGTTCCATGTGCAAAGATTAATATTATTTTTTTTTATTCAGTTAGAACGGCCTGGCCGTATTGCTTTGCAAAGATTATATACACGATAAAATCATTTACGTATTTAGAAACATCCGTTACGCGTACAACATTATAAAAATAACTTATATCATGTTTTATTCTTGGACCACCGTTGATGTGTATAGAACGTTATACCGATTTCATAGTATCACCAATATCCGTGAATAAATATCATTGCAGATACAGGAGTCTACATCAAAAACGATTAAAAACTACATCATAATATAATAAGAGTCGTCCTTCGTCGTTTTGCTTATTGCTTATATTCGTATTGTTAGCTTATTTATTAAATTTTTCGTTCGTACTAAAAACCATGCACCAAAACCATATTCCTTCCACAGTACAAACGTCAGTATTGCTACTGTTTTGAGTGTTGTTCTTCAATTAGTTCCATTGCCAACGAAAAAAAGGGGTCGAAAGATCAAAGCAACCTTGCCCCGGTGCTGCCCTTACACAGTGCGTTTGTCCGTCACACGTTGTGGAAAATTCGGTTTTCATGCGAACCTAAACCAAACCGGCGTGAGAGGGAAATGTGTTTCATTGAATAATATAGCCTTTGAAATGCACTGTACCGTAACAAAGGTGCACGTGAAGAGAAGAACGAGCACTGTGTCTGTCTCGCTATGGTCTCGCTTCCTTACCCGGCAAACAGAGTTTTGTTTTAGTTAGTCGGTTCAAAGGGTAAAGTTTTAAGAAAGTGGAAGATATATTGCTCAGTGTGTAATTGTTTTGCTGTTGCAAAATAGGCGCTAAAATTTAACAAAATCATAATAATGCATATGAAAACAAACACAGCCTTTTTTTTGCGAATGATGGACTTCGCACGCAGGTTCTGACAAACATTGGTTGAAGCAATTAGTATGCATAGTTTGTGCTGGAAATGGTGCACGCCGCGTAGAAAACATAAAAACTAGAATTGTACAGTGGTTTTGAACACCAAAGTTTTGGAACGTGATCGTGCTTAACGATTGATTGAATGTAATGAAGTTATAATGGTCTATTGAAGCAGATTTATTAATCGAATTAAAAACTTATCGCACGAATCGGTTTATAAATCTATAAGAGTTTATTTTTAATTCGTATAAAATGTCTATTGCATAGATTCTTGATGACTGTTATATTTTGTTTTTTATTCAATAAAAATAATGAAATTTGAATCAGATAATAAGAGGGCTCAAAATCTTGATGTTATTTACAAAATGAAGAGAGGATCCTAATTTCAAGGCTTAATTAAGAGAGCCTTAATAATTCTCGTGTGATACAAGGCTAAACAAGCGCTCAGTTTATAGTTTTCTATAGTGGAAGTACTCACAAGAGCCACTGGACATGAACCAAGTCAAGTGAATTTAGAAGGATAACGCCTGCACACAGCAGTAATCAGACAATAAACTTCAGCTACAACTCAGTTATCACCTCGTACATGCATTACAGATATTACTTAATCACAGCCTCATTAATTCCTTGCCCCCACCAAACGATGCGCTAAATCCCGCCCCCAAAGCATTGTATCTCACCGCGCTAGGAAGGCGTGTACGATTCAGGTGCATGCCGATGAAAAGATTATCCGGATTTTAACTTGCTCAACAAGTTACATCGATTGCTGGTACAGCATTTGAATAATTTCCATCCCAACGCAATGCCGCTTCTTGCGTATACACCGTGGCGGAATGTTTTGCGATCCCACGCGCAAACGGTCAGCAGCATCCCTGACTCTAGCGCTCTCGGAACGAAGTCATCTCTCTTTAATTATGGCATAAATTTGAATAAATTGCCCAGTGCGTAGCAAATTGGGCCATCGGTTCGAAAAACCTTGTTCCGTCGTCCATTTTGCGTTGCCAACGGTCAAAACTTCGCATTACACACCAGCTTTGATCGTGGGGGGGGAGGGTTCCAGACATGGCAGGAATGAAGCTGTGGTTGCAATAGCACGAAACTTCATTACCACTCTCCGGGGCTGCTGAAGTTTTCGGTGGTGAAACTAGCCCGAAAAAGATATATTACTTAAGTTAATTGTTGGCAAATTATTCTCGAAGCATTTCGCTTTAATTTCCGTCACCGTTCCGTTTGCTTCAGTGTTTGGACGAATGTGCCCGAATGGATGGTGGATGGTTTGACCTGGATGTGGCAGTCACGTGTGTAGCTGCGTGTGTACTGTGTGTGTGTGCCTGGGAGGGTTTAGCGAAATATTCATTAGTATACGATGTGGAGCGCTGTCGGTACGCTTAAGATCACATTTAGTACTTAAATTTACATTTTGTTTACGCCAAACCTGCCGACAAAATCTGTTGCAAAGTGATGTCTAGATTTCAACACAACACAGAACTCCGCACCGCTCCGCTATTTTTGCTTGCCGTGTCCTATCCACCACTCCGTCCGACCGGGAGAAATGATTCTCGGTGCGCGTTCGGCGGGGGAAACGACCGTAACCCATATGATGTTTTAAATATTTTAGCATCAGAATCTAGTGAAAATATGCAGACGGTGACCGAGCCCAAGGAAGCCAGGGTTTGGGGCTGAAGTTCGTACAGCACCGTACCGCTGCTGCTGCTGCTGCTGTTGTTGTAAGCACAGGGGGACTCGATCGGGCCGTCCCTCGTACCGTAGTCCGTTCATCACATTCGGCACATTAATAATGTACACCTTTCGTTCCCATCGGAAGTAAATAGAAATATTTTAAGGCAGTACCTTCAGCACGTGGAGGCTTTCCTTACTACCTGCTACACCACAATCTTTGGCGTCGCATTAATGTTTTTTTTGTTTGCTTCTGACTTCGGTCGGTGCCTTGTTCGAAAGCACCGGACGAAGAAAACACATACCAAAAAAAAATACAAAAGACAAATAAAAAAGATCGCTTCCGCTTGCCCGTGCGAGTGTGTATCCTTGAACTTAGCAGAGCATCCTCTGTCGCGTTCATCGTCCGGGGCCGGCCGGCCGGATTGACTTTTGTCGGATAGAGAAAGGCATCGATAGCAGGGGATGAATAAATTACAGAAATTATTCTCCAAACGAAAACCTAACCGCTTCGGGAAAACCCCGGAACGGACTAAGAAGCACAGAGAACAAAACAACAACAGCAAAAAAAAGTTTGAAAAGCGAAGAAAGAGCGTAGCGAAAAATTCATACCATCCTTTAAGGCGCCATCCATTTTGCAGGCCTGTAAGGGGCTTTGCGTAAGTCTATTTTTACCATCGCAGGATTTGCCGTTTTAGGATTTCATAAGCGTTTTCCCGGCGTAGGTGTGGTATGCAAAATTGTCCACAAATTGCACTTTCCGTGCGGTACAAAGAAGGTAGAAGCGGGGTTTTCCGCCAACACTGGAACGATGATGGCGAGTGTTTGGGTACAGATAATGAGAACCAGAACCGGGGGGAAGGAGAGAGAGCAAAACCAGAATTACATAATCAGAAAACGACAAACAGACGGCCAAGTGTTGGTGCGCAAAAAGCAAAATAGAAACCGACAATCCGAATGATTGTACTGAAAGCAAAAGAGCAAAACATAATTATGTTTTTTTCTTGGTTTGTTGTTACCGTTTTGACCAAATATTCATGCGACCATTTTTCCTCGGGGAAGCATTACATATTGCCAGACTCAGACTCGGATTTAAGAGACCGTAGCAAATAATCTATTTTAAGTTAGTGAGACAATTTTCCCTTCCAGCAGCATGGTCTGCTTGTTAAAGCTTGCCTTTGTGTGCATAACCAGACACAAGGGAAGATCTTCCGCGCACGCTTTCCATCGGCTTGAGGCAGCTGTATGGACTGTACCTGACCGCTAGGCAGCGATCCTGATTTAATGTGAAGTCTATACCTACTAATTAATCATAAATTAGATGAAAATTGTGTTAAATACTTGTTTCTCGTTGGCGGTTGCTCAGTCTCAGTGTGTGTGTGTGTGTCTGTAACCATATAATCGAAAAGCGTGGTCGTGGAAGCGAAGAAAGCGAACTTCCCGCTCCTTGATACGAGGTCGCGTGTTGGGAAGCGGGAAATTTATGGTGTACGCCAAGTTCAAAGCGGCAAGCGTACGTTCACGCAATCTAAGCGCTCGGTATAGGCTTTTATGAAAATTTATATTGATTACGATAACAGGCCTCCACTTACGGCAGCCGTAAGGCTTTCGACGACGGATTGAAGTGAGGGTGATCGGTTCGGCACAGTGGGTGGGCACATTGTGTCTGTTAATGTGTACACGGCGGTTAATTGCTTAATTTGTGGATGAGTTATTGAAGCCATCGGTACCATGCAGGCAAATGTGCAGCAGAAAGCTGGTAGCGATCTAACTGGCTTTGGTTTAAATAATTGAAGAACCATTTTTATTTCTTTTCAATTGTCGGAAAACTCAATGCAAACACGCTTAAGAAAAATTATTTTTGTTTATAGAAGATGTGATAACAAATTGCGTTTATGTGATTAAAAGAAACTGTTTTTTCTTCATCTGTATTATATTTCCATCGGTAAATCTAGAAACACATTCCATTAACACTAGAACCGCCGGACTTTTCAACCTTACTAGAACCGCCATATGGGACAAATTTGTCCCATTCGTTATATATGCATATTTAGACATGTTTATTATTACCTAAGGGTTTCTTGTGGCTAAATTATTAATAAACATCATAATTAGGTGTAATAAAGCTTTATTCGCAACTTAATCAATAAAAAAACAAACATATTTAGATCATATCAACTGCATACCAAGGATATCAAGGCAAGTTTTCTCTACATTAATGTAAAATTACAGGCCTTTTAGTGGTATACGCTTATAATTATTACTTACAGGGTTGAACGACAGTAAATTTAGGCTTATAGCCTAAACAAATAGTTTAAATAATCAAGTGATAAGTAGGATTTTTAAATAAGTTTTTTGTTCTATGTTGTTTGGGTCTACGCGGGCAGATGTGACTCCCTTTCAAAACATTGCACAAATTCGATGTCAATACAGCTGCTCTAAATGTCTAAAAGAAGATGACAAACCCTTTTTTGAAAGCAAAAGGAACGCTTAGATTAATTATTTCAAGCATATATAACAAATATTTAGGTTTCTTGACATTAGGACAAAATATTACATTGCTTTATCAGAACCTGGCTCACATGAAACGCATACGCACGAAACTCTTTTAGTACATTTTTTACATAGTGGTCTATTGCAGGTGAAACATTCATTAGCACTTTTGTCCTCGTGACAAGACATTGGAACCTGGCAGCGCCTACGAGAACCTCCAGCACTTGACGCTCTTGACGCAGGCAAGTTAGCTTTGCCGCTCTTATTTTCAACGTACTCTTTGGCAAGTTTTTTGGCCTAGCTTGCGCGTCTAGATATCTAGATATCTAGTTATTTTTGATTTCAAAAACTTCGCTTATTCTAAGGAGGTGACAAGAGACGTTTCTTCCTTTGTTTGAGTACGGATCTACTATCTTGTTGCCTACAAAACCTACGAGTCTCTCCTCCGCAGGACGTTGATAATTTTTTCACAACAGCCATCCAATACTTTTGCCCCTACTTATCCGGCTTTGATACCATAAACTAAATAGGCATCTTGTATTGGATGGAAACAATTGTAATTGTAATTTCACAAAACCTCATAATTTCGCGAAACCTTTTACGCGACATAACATTCTTGCAGAACGGAAGTACGTATTTTTCGGACCTCATAAGATCAATCTCCATGCTTTTGGACTCAGTAGCTCCGCGTAAGAGACAAAGTGCAGTCTTTAGCTGGCAATATTCTTCTTGCTTCAATTTCAGTGCACTTTCAAATTTGATTTAGAATACCATTATCAATGATTAGACGCGTTGACAGCAGGGATACCAGCCATCACAACGTTTTTTGTCTATGGGGTAAACATGAATTTTTTAATTAACCATAAGGAATACACATTTTTTTTATGGGCGCATTCGAAAGATCGTTAAAAATAAATAAAAGTCAGAACATTTCAATGTCCTGTCATGCCGGCCAACGGCATAACACACCATTTTTGAGTGCGATGGGACAAAAAACTCCCATCGGCGGTTCTAGTGTTAAAGAGCTTCCTTATTGTTATTTCAACGGGAAGTGTGCAAAACTATCAGCTTGATAAGTTAGCTTTGAGCAACACTAACATACAGGTAAACCGGTCTGACGGCCAGTACTCTACCACCAACCATCAAGTGGTAGTAATTACATCGGTAGGCAATCAATTGTTTCACCCTTAACCCAGCCACCATACCGTGCACACAGACACCTCAGGTCATTTTGTTTCCGTTACCGGTACATTCGCAAGCCTTTCATCGTAATTACAAATCGTGCAGCTGACCATCGAGCAAGCAGCTCAACAGGCAAGGATGGTAACAGGAAATCACGTTTTCAAGATTAATCACACGGTAGGTTATGAGCTGGGGGGGGTGATGGAAGATTGGAAGATCGGAAAATTCCGGCAAATCGGGATGGAATGTCGCGTAGTATAGCACACACACACACACACACACACACGCAGGATCACTGCCATGTTTATACTTAACAACAATTAGCTATTCTGCAGCAAGATAAACATTGTTACTTGGCGAACGATGATGACAATGATGGCCACGGTGACCGCCGGGTTTCCGTAAAACCAGTACAGTGTCAAGGGGAATGTTGTTTGTCCTTCAAGCGCACCGAGTTGACTGTACCATTCCTTCCTGCGGTTGTGGTTGTGCCATTGCGGTAAGCAGGCCACTGTTATCTGACCAGAACACAACGGTGGCGTGAAATGGAAACTTTCCCCTCCCACCCGAAGCGAACGATATCATCCGGAAGGAAAAAGCACCACACAACGATAATACTGATGGACAGCCTCGTTCTTCGTACAAGGGCACAAGACACAAGACACCAACAAGCCAAACGGGCGAAAGGAGCTCCACTCGCTCCTGTTCGTCGACGCTGTTGAATATTTAATCAAATAGCTCATTTTCCGGGCTATCCGTTACTGGTCTTCGTTTCGTACGTTTTCGCGATGCTACCACAAACCCTGACCTGTGTTGACCAGCGTTGACGAAATTAGTAGGGGAGGGAAGGTTGATTAAAAGAACAACAAACACAATTTCCCGCCAATCGGTCGGTGGTTTGATAGGAATGCAAAATTTACAATATTTACGTATTTGGCTGCCGAAATCGAAATCCCGGTCTGGTTACTCTGGGTAATTCGTATATTACGATAAATATTTGTTTTTCGACAGATACATACTGCCTGCGCCTAATATAAATGTTCGACCCGCTGTACTAAAAGTACACGAGGTACACGGGAACATCCCCCCGCAAGGGAATGCTTTGGACTCTGCTGGATTTTGACCGACACTCGGTACGAACATGGCGTTGTATGTTTTCTCGGGAGCATACACGGCAAATGTATGCAGCGAACGTACTGCGCTCACGGGCCACACTCCATGGCACCATGCCCGTTGGTGTTATTGTTGTTCCTGTTGTTGCTGCTAGGGAGGGCGAGGTGGTACCTTGGGAAACGGATTCCATTTGGCATGTGGCGAAGGTAACGGTTCGTACATTCGGCAAAAACCTCTCCCCGTGCACATGTTCACGGATGATTGGATGTAATTGAAAGTGGAGAAAACTTTGCCCGACCGCTGTCAGGGCTTGTCCAGGCGGAACCGGCGTAAAATAATTAGCATCCGAATTTGTGTACACTGTTGTGGTGTTAGCATGATTTTAATAAGCACAACATGGGCCGAGATTTCTGTGCCGTTCTGTTGTGTTGTGCCACTGTTGAATATTTTAGTCCACCGTTTCGGTATAGCGTTGCTGTGTTACAACACCTCCATTATCATGTACATTTACTTGCGGTGTTATTTTGCTTCTCCCGTCGAATAGTACTTGTCTTGTCTTGCTTCCGTTAATCTTTTCCAGCACCAAGTGAAGTGCTATCTTCATCTGTCAATGCTAATTGAATGGGGTACCTGCAAAAAATAATTAAGTGAAAATCATCGCTCTTTAATGGGTGTCCCCGCACTTTAATGCTTCACCACAGCATCACAGTCTCCCTTTACCGATGACGGTGGGCATAAGAATGGAGCGAAGAATAGCATCAACAACAAAAAAACACACACACACTGCAAAAAGAAATCCCCGGCATCCTCTAATCCTTAGCCATAAGCCGAAAAGTAACCGCTGTTTTTCATTGCTGCCTCATTTCGGTTCACCCGTGTCCTGTGTCTATCACGCAATTTTATGGGGCTAAGGTCGCATTCACAAAACGAGGCGCGTTCGCTCTCGAAACGTTGCTCAGCAACCGAAATCACTGTGTATGGTATACACACGCACACACCGACGGTTTCGAGCAGCTGTAGTAAACAGACAGGATCCCCCTTTTTCGAGCAGAATAACAGCTCGGTGCTCCTTTTTCCCTATTATGCTCTAGCTCTCCGGTAACTGGAACTCTCAACGCTCTTTCTCAAAACGCTCTCGCGCTCTTTAGAATTTCAAGGCGGAACGGCGAGGCGTGTGTCGGTTGTACGCTCGCGACATCGAGCTTCCGGTGGCAAGTCCAGTTTTATACCGTTCAGTACCGTGTTATCCTTGACCGCGTTCGCGTTTGTGAGTGAGCAAAACCGTGCCTCTCGCTTAGAGGAAAGCATCTGGCCTGACAGTCAGTGGGTGTTATTGGATTGAACGGCGGCAGAACACACCAAGCGTAACCCACCCCTCTCATCCATCGCTTCGTGCGCCTTGTCATGTGTTTCTCTAGCTGTTCCTGCATCAGCGATCACGTGTGACGTACCGGTAGCTAGTGTGTGTGTGCGTGGAGATGTTTGCTATCGTGCCGTTTTTGTAATGGTTCTTGTTGTTGACCGTTCCGCAGCATCCAAAACGCACGGCGGGGGTGTGTGTGTGCGTGTGTGTGAAGGCGGAAGTATAAATAAAAAGAAAATGTTGCAATAAAATGTGACAGCTCTCACTTTCGCTGATGCCATCAAAAACACCGTACCAATGTCAACAGTCAGCGGCAATGTACCGTGTCACCGGTCGCCGAGGCCAGACAAATCGACGACTCGCAGTGTTCGGTGTGGAACCGCTGGCCAGGCCTACCGTGCTGCCAACCGCTGTCCCCACCACGTCCTGTTTCGCCGCGTGAGGGGTTTCGGGTGGAAAAACAAGTGTCAAGATCCGTTGTGTAAACAAAGGCATTCGCACGGTGAAGCGTTGTTTTGAGTGGTGTCAGTTAAATAGAGTGTAAGTGACGGAAATTAGCACCGGTCGACCATTACGCAGAAAAAGCAGTTTATCTTTCCTGTGCCGATAACACGGTGGTAAAAAAAAATAAGGAAAAAAGAAACTAAAACGATAAAATAAAATACGCAGTGAAGTGGAGCTAAAAGTGTGTGATAGTTTCCAACCGAAATGAGCTTATATGGTGCAATAAATAGGGAAGAAAGTAATTAAAAAGTGTGCACCACCGGAGTGCACTTTAGTGAAATAATTCCAATAACCATCCTATTACGGTAGTGCAATTTTTACGAGTGGCAAAGCGTTCCCTCTACCATAGTATGTGCTGTGCCCGATGCCGTACGTTCCGGCCATCGAATCGTTCCATTGGTGTGGAGAGCATTTTGGAGCTGTATTTTCATTTCACCCGCTAGTCCACGCCTGCTGCGTGCGTCTCGTACACGTTCCGTAAAGGCGTATCACCCTGGCCCGGGCCAATAGCGGATCAGAACGGGGTTCGAATTAGCATAATAATTCAACTTCAACTACTGCCGCAACGGTGTGTGCGGTACGGGCGCGGCAACGGAGCGAAGGAAATATTCATCCGAAAAGGAGGTTTTAGTGGCGGTGTATGAAATATCGGTCACATTACCGCTAATGTTGCTGCCTGATCCTTGGGACCGCACCGAACCCTACCGAAGTGTCGCTCGGGCTGGTCAGGGTTCGCCTACGAGGTACGTCGGTGCACGAGTTCGGTGCGATAGTGGCGAAGAAAGGAAATTCTTTTATTTGGATGCCAACAGACAGCAGTAGCAGCAGCAGTACTGTACCGATTCAGCAGCACGGCCATCGGTTCCGTAACCATGAGGTATTCCATCGCTGCGAAGTGGAAATTTATCGTCTGTGGATTAATTTTGGCAGCATCCTTCATTACCGGTTCCGGCACGAGTAGAATTTTCGGTAAGATTGTTTTGTGTTTTCCCGATCGGAGACGGTGGCGTGCGGTGGCGAAGGAACGATTCTTTCAGCTGGCAGCTAGAATAGAAATATTCCCGTACCGCTGCAAAACGACAGAAGAACGCTTGCAGAAGGCTGTGACAGTTGATGAAGTCTTTGCCGACAAAGTGACGAGCTGCTTAAAAAGCCATTCTCGACACTCTCGGCTTGCAATTTGTTGCTTCACAAAACGCCAAACCAAGTGTCGGTTGTGCTTCAATGTGGCACTCGCTTCGACTTAAAGCACAATCTGGCGAAGGTTTTCGTTTTATGCAGCAGCAGCAGCAGCAGCAAATGAAATGCTACAACAATTCCCCGATGCGATAAAACACACTCCACTGGGAGGGAATCGAGAATGAAGAGCACACGGATGGTTACCAGTTCCACCGTATTCGTTACCTAGAAGCACTTCAGGTCGGTACGCATTGGAAGCGTACTGAACTTAGCCTTGCCTGCCGGAACCTTTTCCTATGTTCAGGTTTGTCTTTATTGGATTTTTATTAAACGTTCTCCTTAAACGTTGAAGCATCTTTCTAACGTTATTACGTGCATCATATCTTGAAAGGGATAAGCATACGAGATGCCCAAGGCTGTGATATGTGTGTGTGTCGATGTTACTTATTTCAGTTCGTTCCCCAATGCAGCCCATTAACCATCGACTCTTACGCAGCTTAGTGTAACCAAGTGTTGGCTGGATAACGAGCCGGTTGTAGCAAAACAAGAGTGTGCTGCTTGCTGGTGAAGTAGGGTTATCCTTTTGGTCGGTGAAGCATGACACAGGTAGTGGATTTCGATCGTATCGCGTCCCCGCGTAGGGATGCCATAAGTTTTATCGATCGTTCATTATCGACGTTATACTGTTAGGCCATGATGATTTAAACGGGTAAGCGCTGGCTTCAGACTGATTTCGTTGGAACCTGTTTGTATCTTCAATTGTGCTTTAAGGGGAACTGTAATCGTTTTATATAAATACTTTCTATTGTGCCCGTAATATGGATTCGAAGGTATTTTTGTTTGTAATAAACCACTTTTCGTTTAAAGCTTTTCATAGACATTCTTAGAAGAAGCCGGCATTTTTTGTCATACAATGTTGGCTCCGTTCATACAAACGCGATACTCTTCATGAGGCAAGAAAAGTGGAGGAACAACCATGGATCATATATCTGTGTGAATGCGTGAACCTAGAAACAGGCGCACTTTAATATTTAGTGAGAAATAGTTTTTCTACGTTACGACCTTTTTGTAACGTAAACATCGTAAACAACGTTGTCATTATTCAGAAACTCGTTTTTTCATCAAATTTTTGGGATTTCTTGGCTCGTTTGTTTCTATTGCTATGGTCAAATAATCATGTAGCACAAAGCTGGGATTGTAGAATGTATGCATTAAGCAAAATTTTGCTTTATTAGTACATTACATTACAACCTTTTTCAGACTAGGCCGCCGTGTAGGTTTGTTATTTTAGTAAAACGACGCCTTACAGCAAAGTTTGTAAAGCTGTTTTAGACCACCCTAGTAGTCAGAACCGGCCTTCTTCTTCTTCTCCTTCTTTTCTGTGAGGTATGCCCTCGGTACGACTTGGCAATCCAGCTTCCTGGACCTTCTCAAGTTGCTCCGCTGGTAAGAGCATATACTGCTGTGTGGCTAACCTCTACCATATGTCCATAGAAGCGGCATAGAAGATTCAAATTAAGATGGAATTATTACGTTGAATTACGTCATGAATCTGTCAGCAGCAGCTTTCCCTTGGACTACGTGCTTACCGGTTATAGCCAAACGCAAATAGTTGTTTGAAATCATGCTTTTTTTGCCTACCACAAAATCAAGCGTATTTTGAATATGAATAGTACGATGCATTATTTGTTTAAATTAAACTTGAACTATAATTATCTTTTGTTTGTCTCCATGCTTGTCAATGTTTTTGAAACAATTTAGTAAAAAAAAAGTATTAGGTGCGCAAATAAATAATGGCCATTTTTTCATAAATTTAGTTTTACTCGTGGCATTTTTATTTGTAGAAGTTGGATCAATCAAAGTATTGGCCATTATTATTTATTACTTTCTTGCACCTTTCGGGTATCTCGCGGATTCCTTTTCGGAAAAATGGTACGTTTTTCGACGCAATCCATGTATTCCGCCAATTCTGGATATGTTCATTGGAGGAGAACTGCTGGTAAGCCAATCCATGTGCCATGGATCGGAACAGATGGAAATCCGATGGTGCCACATCAGGTGAATACGGCGGGTGCGGTAAAACATCCCATTTGAGGGTATTAAGGTAGTTTTTCAAAGGTTGCGCGACATGTGGCCGCGCATTGCCATCCAGCAGAATAACTTTGTCGTGGCTTGATGAGTATTCTGGCCGTTTTTCACGCAGTACTCGGCTTAAACTCATCAATTGTTGCCGGTAGCGTTCACCAGTGATTGTTTCTCCCGGTTTCAGAAGTTCGTAGTAGATGACGCCGAGCTGGTCCCACCAAATTCTTCGTCGGCGAACGTTTTGAGCCTGCCTTCACGTTGAGCATCTTCCAAGGCGAATTCACCGCTTCGAAAGGCGTCAAAATCACTCCCGACACCTTGTTTCGCTAAGAGCAGCATCGCCGTAAACACTCGATAGTTTTCGATGCGCTTCGGTTGTCGTTTTCTTCGCTCGAAACAAAAAACAACAACACCTCCCGCATATGGTGTTTATCCGGCTCAAAATCAGACATATTCAAGAACTAGGAACTTTTACTCGCACGAAATTATCACTAATCTGTTTACACAGTTTGATTATGTTATTCCCGAACTTGATTTGTGAAGTTTGTAAACGACAAAATCGCACCACAGTCCACAGTGGCCCCATCGATTTCAAAACGGCCGTTATTTATTTGCGGACCTAATAATTAATTGCGTCCGGAATATAAAACAATCACTAGCAACTGTCAATTAAAATTGTGCCTTTCTATTGTATTTGCTTTGGCGAACATAGACTGGAATGGGTTCACTTGAAGAATGAAGAAAGGAATTTTCCCACCCGTATTGATGATCGTGTCTTCGTACAATGAACGACAAACGGCGCGCTTGTTTATGCTTCTATTGTTAATCTTTTGCAAAGCTCCCTATACCACAAAGATGATTTCAACATTCAATAACGCCATATGGAAACATGCAACATATTAGAAGTGTACGATGAATGTAGCAAAGTGTGGCAGTTTGTGTTTGCATAAAGCCATGACAATGTAATCAAATGAAAAGTATGGCAGTACACTAGCAACCCTTCCGCACGACAAAGGTTAATCCATTCGGAGCTCAATATCGCTGCGCCCGGCACACGTTTCACCGCTGTTCGGGCGCGTTCCGATCGGCATCGGGTAGCTTTCCATCGGTTTAATATTTCAAT
This sequence comes from Anopheles maculatus, assembly GCA_002091835.1. Taxonomy (NCBI): domain Eukaryota; kingdom Metazoa; phylum Arthropoda; class Insecta; order Diptera; family Culicidae; genus Anopheles; species Anopheles maculatus. Next base: position 41,177 of record KZ062940.1, read on the forward strand.
ATTAGTCAAATATAATCGATTGACTCGCGAGGTTTCGAGAGCAAAATCAATTGGAAGCTAAACCTCCGATCTCCGATGAGTGTGTTCATAGTGCCCGGGGAAGCAGCTACACACTCCCATCACTCTCTTTGTTTTGCGACACACACACACACACGCACACAAAACGAGTTTACGCAAAAGATGAAACACATCATCAAATTTCCAACATCCGGACGGCAGCACGGGTAGACGGCAGAGTCTGGCACGACAACACAGCACCATTTTCGTCCCGGTGGGAGGAACGATACATCCTTGTCAATATTAGCAATTTAAATACACATTGCCCCAAATGTTTCGATTCCACCCAACCGCCACCCCGCTTCGGGCAGCAACACGCAGCGAAACGCAAACGATACGCCACCAGACACCAGAGTGGTGGAGTTTTGGGGCCACTTTTAGTGTACCGAAAAGTGTACGTAACCGAAAAAGGAAAGCACGATAAAAAGATTCACATTCAATACAACCCCTTCGACCAACGGGCGGCCTTTAGCCCCCAACATTTTCCCTCTGTTAAAACGTGCGTTTACTTGGCACTTGCTTGGCGGCCCCGCAAGCCGCTTCTGTCCTGCCCCATTCAAAACCCCACCGGGCGGGAAAGTTTATTCCGGACATTTAAACGAGCTTTTCAAACCATCCGTCCGCAATCGGCACCACCGGGCAGGCAACCGTTCCCTCCCGGTCCAGTGTCCCGGTGAAGTGTTTCGACAATTTATTCGACGATACATTACAAATGATTGATTTCGGGACCAGGACGACAAGGACGACCGTGTTTGGGTTATTTTCCTCCCTTCCCCCTCTTTTTTTTGTGTGAAAACGGCGGGAAAGGTCGTGTTTGTTGGAGCCGTACGCAATCGAGGCGGAAAAAACCCCCATTTTCCTTTTCCTTTGCTTCGGTGCCAGCTTTCTTGCGGGCAGACGGCCATTTTTGGTGAAGGCAGAAGGTGGCCGTGCCTGGGCAAACAAATCACAACTGAATTAGGATGAATGGTGAAGTATTTGGTTGAATTATGGTTCACAATTTCGGGACTCGCATCGCCTACAGTTAAGTGTCGTCGTCCCACGGTTTTGAGGTTGAAATGAGCGTCTACTGACAATCGTTTCAATCAGCAACCGTTAGCGGGCGGAATTGGTACGATGTTTTTCCTGTTGTCTTTCGCCGTTTGGCATGGAATATAATTAATGTTCCCCCTTTCTTTGTTAATGCCTTTTTTAAAAGGGTTCAAACCATTTTCTGATAAAAAAATAAAATAAAATTTCTAAAAATTCTTGTTCATTAGATCCATCTTCCTAGTATGTTGAAATATAGCTTCACTTTTTGAAGGTTCACCCCTGTTAAGAAAATGTGTAAGGTCTTAGAATTTCAAATTTCAACCATCAGCAATCATCAGCAGCGACACAAATGTTTTTCGAAGTAAAAAAAGGCAATGATGTGTACCAAATGCAGTGAAAGATGTAACCTACCATCATTTACATATTTCCCAAGCAACTTTGTATATCGATGCATCCGGGTTGCCGCATCATTTAACACGCACACAGCTGATAAACTCACAGCCGTCATTGCTGTTTACATTGGGACTGGCAAGAAAGAATCACTTCTGGCTTGTCATTGTCCACCAAACGGGAAGAACAACAGCAGAGGAAGAACCTTTTCACAGCAGACCAGCAACATAGCACATAGCATTAAAGTATCTCATTACCGTCAATCGTACGTATCCGATTCTTCCATCTTCCAGCCACATAATTGACAAATGGCTTACGACTCGTAGCTGGGACGCTCATTTGCACCTTCTTAATAATCCAATTAATTTAGCCCGAGGTCCTTCGGCAAACAAGATTATCCTTAAACCGAAACGATCCCGACTTCGTTGCCACCACCAGCTAGCCAGTTTCCATCCCCCCACTGCCTTATGATTTGGTAATTTGATTCGAGAGAATTTTCCATTCGGCACTACAGAAAAGGCAAAGGAAGATGCGGCAACGCAAGTGGACACGATCAAGAACGTCTGTGTCCGTTTCAGTTCGTCTCGCATTTGCCACCCCCCCCC
>KZ062940.1:59151-92603 GCA_002091835.1 Anopheles maculatus
GGGGGGGGGGGGGGGGGGGGGTGCCAAGGCCTTCCTATTTCGGGGCCCCAATAAAAAGGCGGGGCCCTAGGCGGCCGCCTACTCCGCCCACCGCTTAATCCGCCACTGATACCAGGTGGAAAAACGGACCGTTTCAAGACTGTGCTCAAAATTGAGTTTAAGCGGCAAGATTTCTGGTGACAATAAACGTGGAAGACCACGGTCCACCACGTCAAGAAAGGACGCTATGATCGTCACATGCATTAAGAAGGATCCTTTTAGATCTTCCTTCAAGTTCCAAACGAATTTTCAGTTATATGTATCGGACCGGACAATCAGACGACGTGCCGTTGAAGCCGGATTATTCTCTCGACGTCCTGCGAAGAAACCTCTGATTTCACTTAAGAACCAGAAGAAAAGATTCCTGTTTGCTCAATCTCAATCTCTTCAGTAATGAGTCAAAGTTCAACATCTTCGGAAGCGACGGTATTTGCCGTGTACGTCGATCGAGAGGAAAACCATATGATTCACGGGGATGGGGATTTTTTTCAGGTCGTGGTCCAATTCATTGAATTGATGGAATCATGGAGCATTTCATGTTCAATAACATTCTGAAAAACGTTATGCTGCCTCATGCTAAAAGTAATATGCCTTTAAAATGGATATTCCAACAAAATAACGACCCCAAGCACACCGCCAAAGTGGTCATACAGTGGTATAAGGATAACCCATCGAGAACTTGTGGGAGATCGTTAATCAGCGAATTGATCGTGAAGGTGTTCGAAATAAGGATCAATTGTTTGCCCGAATACAAAAGGCTTGGACAGCAATTGCACAAAACATCGTTGACCATCTGATCGAGTGTATGCCTCGCAAATGCAAAGCTGTAATTGAAAATAAAGAATACGTTACGAAATATTGAAAGCCAAATTGATCTTGGTAAACGTAACGCAAAGTTGCACTTGTTTTGTCCAGGAGGAAAACATTGATTGTTTATTATTCCTGTTTTTGATGAATTGATATGCATTAATAATGATTGCTTTTGTTATAATAACCATTATGAGTACTCTTTGTACAAACTACAATACATTTTTATCCAAATTTACCCTTTATAAACTATCTATGTAGAGATTCATGATTAGGATTGATCGGTTGTAAATGTTTTGTCCAATACTGTAGTTTATTTACACCTTGAAATTCAATAATTTTTTTTAATTTATTATCCATAATTACGGCTTACCGCCGTATTGTCAAAATTCAATAATACTTAGATAATTTAATGATATTACATGTCAAAACAAAGACGAAGCGATTTGATGCACCTATCGATGCAAGGCACCGTACTCTTAATAAATACTGTCATCTACCTTCTCTTTCAGAATCGGCGAAAATGGTGACTGGGAACAGGAACCACCGATACATACGAAAAGCAGCCAGGCCGCGCACCAGGTGACAGGGCTGCAACCATTCACCGTTTATAGCTTCCGGGTCATCGCCGTCAACAAGCTGGGTCACAGTCAACCGTCAAAGGAATCGTACTACTTCGTAACACTGCGTGAAGGTACGTCGCGCTCCTCCTCAGCCTAGTCAGCCCGGTAGTGTCTTTCTGCCCAAATATTTCTTCGCACGCTCCACCATAATTCACCCACTCGTACATTACCAGCTCACGCTCACCGCTCGCTCTCTCCAGGTGGCATCCAATTAAGCTGTTCAAATTGGTAACCTCGCCCGGTACGGCCGAGACGCACAATTTAAATTGACCCAAGCGCAGGAATGTCGACCACGGCTTTGGGGACGGCCCCCTTGTGCCGAGAATGGCGAACCGAATCCGTGGCAAAGTAACACTTAAATTCCGCGCGTACAGAAAGCGTGAAATGTCTGTGCTTATGAGAGGCGTCCTGGGCCACGGTCGTAATTGTTGAATAAATTTAAATACATTGAATACCTGGGGCCGTTCGTATCGGGTTCCAGCACTGGAGCGAACGGTTTTTTTTTCTTTGCCTGTTCGTTTCAAAGCAGTTGATGTTTACGCGTTTACTCGTTGAGAAGCAGTATGTCCGGATGGACGCTGTGCAGGCGTGCTGCCGGTTTTGTACACAAAAACTCGCCCGACTCATTCTGCGCCGGGGGTAGAAATGTTCCGTTTCGAAGGATGGACCGATTGTTAGCGCGTCTCGATGTCCGTGAGGACGCCGGCAAAACCGTCGTAGCGTGAAAATCAATTAACGTTGCCGTAAGTGTCGGGCGAAGCTGCTTAATTTTCGGCTAGCTGCCCAGCCAGCTAGCCAGCCCGTTTCCGTTCGGTGGAAAATGGACGATAAAAACTCATTTCATTGAAATTGGAAAATGGGTCATTTGCTGAATTCTTATTTGATAAACGCTCACCTGCAATAGAGCTGTCGCGCAATGAGTGTTCGCAGAATGTTTATGGGCAGCTTAACAAATTAAAAAGATTCTATCGTTATTTTTTATCTTCATTATTTGGTATAATTTACTAGCGATCTATTAAAGATCATAGCAACACACGCAGGCTGTTCTTGATGATTAAAAAAAAATGCTCCAGCCAATATTAAAAGTCTTATACAAGGCAAGAGTTTGCAGACAAGAAAGAGTCAAAATTGAGTTATCACAAGCTGATAAACAAATAGTTTCATATGTTTCGAACCGCAAAGAATTAAAAACAAAATCTACTTCCAACATTCAGTAGCTCATTTAATTAAATTTAATTAGCGTTAAGTACGTTTCAAGTTACCCGAAAAGAGCGAAGCAGCACAGGAACACTAAATGGACTGGTATTTTGGGATAATTTTTCCCTTCCGGACTTTGGCCGTGGCACATTTGCGGTTGTATACCACCGGAAACCACATCCTCGGCGAAAGCGGAAGTCCACGCTAAAATAGATAGTCCGCCGGGAACTGTCCTAATGATCAAACTTACCTAATACCATTACCGACCAACCGAACCAACCTAGCACTGGGTGTGCTGCCGAGTCCGAACATTGCTGGCCCAGGCAAACGTTGCCCATCGTTGCGCTGAATCATTTTTCATTTACGTATTCCGTTTTGCTTGATATTGATTTTTTTTCCTTCACTTCTCACGCTGGTTTCGTTGTTGCTCTCTTTTCAATTTACTCTCGTTCCAGCCCCGACGGGAAAACCGGTAACAACAATCGCGCACAACACGTCCGCCACCTCTGTATATATCTCCTGGAAGGCACCACCGCCGGAATCGATACTCGGCGAGTTTCTCGGCTACCGGATAACGTACCGGCCCCGGGACTACCACACGGACGACGTCAAAGAGATCTACATCCACACGTCCGCCACCTCTGTATATATCTCCTGGAAGGCACCACCGCCGGAATCGATACTCGGCGAGTTTCTCGGCTACCGGATAACGTACCGGCCCCGGGACTACCACACGGACGACGTCAAAGAGATCTACATTCGCGATAGTGCCGTCGAGGTGAGGAACGACAAAATTCGATTTGCTCGTGCCCGGGTTGCTGGCGCCAGCCGGGCGTCTGTCCGCGTGCTAGGACCTAGTGGTGGGCTAAGGGATGAGCAGTGGATGAGGTTGCGCCGGTAAGACACCCGTGCAAGAGAAAGTGAACAGCTTTTCGGTCGAAGTGCACGGGGTCCGCAATTTACACACGCGACCATGAAGTGCAGCTGCGACTGCAATTGCATCGAAGTGCACGCTGATGCACACGGCTCTCAGCTGGCACATAGTTCACTAAATTATCCAATTTACAAAACCCTTTCTCGTATGCACCCGGTTCCTACCCACATGGTTATCTGTGTCCCAGAAATTGGAAAGTTTTCCATGCTTTACCTCGAAAGCGGAACTAGCTAATGGCAAAAGTGAAATAGAACGAAACGTGGAGAGAAAAAAAAGTTAATTTCTAATAGAAATTATCACCGTTTCGCCTCCCCATGACATAAGTGTAAGGAATAGCCCTTTTTACGTGTTGAACGATTCACTCGCCACTCACGACCCTCCCCTCGAAAAGTTAATGTTTTTAGTTCGGCTAATCCATTTTGCCAACCGGATGGCCAACCCAATTCGACCAAGTGCGCTTGTGTCTAGGGGTCGAGTTTGGGAGTTCATTTTTACATGAGATGATTTGGGATTGGAGAAAAGGGGTGGATTTAGTTGGCAAGCTGTGTTTTTTATCCTTTTTTTTGGGTAATTTTTAATAAAGATTTATCTCCGTACCATTTGGCTTGTGCGCGCGGGGGATACAGCATGTAGTACAAAGTTTAAATGCTATTAAACTTGTTCATTTGCCGTAGTGAAAACTTTCGACACAAAACAGCTGAGAGTAGGCAGTAAAATGACAGTCTAATAGGTGCCCATGATGCGCCACACTGATCGTACCGATATGGCTAAGGTTCGGAACAAAATGCACTAACATATGTAGTTTCTCTGAGAGAGAATGGCCAATAATTTACAGCCCGACAACTGGTAAGGTTTGAGTTTAAGTATCGGTACAATCGTGTTGGCAATGCATGGGTATTAAAGATTATACAGCTAAGGGTTGTATGCAAATCATCAAAAAATATTCTTTCTAATTTGGAAGTAGGTGTTGAACAACGTTTAAGGACTTTTTCAGTTTTGGCGATAAAATCGAGCATTCGTTTCGATTGGGAAATTAAATCGTGAGTATCTGTTTGATTGATATGTTCAACTTTTGGATGTTGAAGATATTTTTGCGCTTTTGTGGTGTTTATGTCGTGACAAAGTATGGTTTACTTCTACTCTCAAAATAGCAGTCGCGATGGACGAAGCTGGGACTGTATAGAACCTTTATAGTCCCCCGGTACTCACATACGCCTGTGAGGCATGGACTTTGTAAAAAAATTGACAAATTTTTGATCATTTTTGGCGCGTTGGAGAGAAAGATGCCCAGAAGGATTTTTGGCCCCGTATGTGTGAAAGGACAATGTAGGAGCCGGTACAATGACGAGCTCTATGAGCTGTACGGTGATCTCATCATCATGCAGCGAATAAGGCTTGCCAGGCTCCGGTGGGCTGGTCATGTCATGAGAATGGCACCAGACGTAAAGCCCGTAAAGCCCGTTTAGGCCGTCCACATGGACCGAGGAGGCGACGTGGCAGGCCCAAACTGAGATGCAGGGATGGCTTTGATGCGTCCGCCAGAACGACCGGGATATTGAATTGCCAGACGACAGCGCTTATCAAGCGGTTTTAGCGCCTGATAAGTAAGTTAGTAAGTAAGTAAAGCATGGTTTGCATTTGATTCTGTATTCAGTATATGTAGATTTTCATGTTCTTGGAAAATTGTTTACTCAATTTTCCATGCTCATCCAGTAACGTCAAAGAGAGATCATTGTTAGTACAAAGATCGAGCTTGATGTGAGTTTAAACTTCGCTGTTCGCTTTGAATTATGCTGGATTTTTTGTTTATAAACAAAATGTCTCGGTCACGGATACTTGTGGACTCAAGCATCTTGTCGAACGAAGCCCTACAGCTTAGATTGACTATTTAGGTACACAGGAAAATTACACGGCAACTGTAACCTAATAGATCCTAGAAAGTCAACAACAATGCAAAAGCAAAGCAATTTGTACTATTAGTTTGAGACATTGTAACTTCAACATGATGTGGCGAAGTCATCTAATTTTATAATGGAAGACATTTTATTTTCGTTTTTAACTTTAAAGGACCAAACAAGCATTTTTAAGGCTGTCAGAACAAGCAGTGTTCTAGTAAAACCCCATTTCAACGGAAACAAACCTTACTTGTATATACTATTTATACATACGTTTCTGCTTGTGCCATTGTGATGGCGTAAGTGTTGGTAAAAAGCAATAGAAAAAACCCATTCACACACATACACACACTCACACAAAAATACACAACGACGCAACATTAAGGAAACCCGTCGTCCAACGGCGCGGAATTCAATTAAACTTTACGCCCCAGCGTGATTTGCGATCACTCATTGTTTGCTGCTCATTGTTAATTTTCCTTATTTTTCCGCTTCTCCATTTTTCTTACTCTATTTCTTGCTTTTTTTTGGTTGTTGCTCCATTTCAACACAAACCCTTGCTTGCCAGCAAGATTTTCCACGCGAGAATGTTCTACGGTTCGCTAGGATACCGAGGTTCCGTTCGATTTCAGCATACCAGCAGTTCACGGTACGCTTCTCGACAAGTAAGCTTTTGGCGTCCGTATTTACACAAAAGTCGATGCTCGACATGGTCTTGCCGGTGGTGCTGGCTTCGCAGCAATAGGCATGGCCGTCGAACGATACCCCGCTCCCCGGTACTGTTTGCCACTCCATTCCGTTCGGCTCAGTGTGCTTTGGGGCAGAAAATGCATTCATCAGCAAACAATGCATAATAATTCTGTTTACACACGTAAATGCACCCTGCATCTGTGTCCCTCAGAACCTCAGAACCCCAGCGGATGGCAGTGCAGTTGCTAGTGCCCGAGCCCGGACTGTACGAACGAAATGCTTCTTTTATAGAGCGTACCTCACTTCGCATCGTGATGGTTTTGGCCTTGCACAAAGATCCCCCTTCTAAATATGGTGCACTGGGCAAGTTTAGATAGCACACGAACTGTGCCACCCAACGGGTAGAACAGGCGGATACGGCCTGGGAACGGTCCCGGCAACAGGAACGGGACCCTTGAAGCCGGTGTTGAGAAGCCAGCAGTGCTGGCCGTATGTTTTATGGTTTAATGGCTTCCGTCGTGCAAGTGGAAAGTCATGTTTTCGGGAGCTTTCGACACGGGACCGATGAGTCGCCTACCCAAGCCCAAGCGCAAGGTTCACCGGCAAGTACTGTCGCAGGTCGCCGGAGGTGATTCGGACGGTGTAGCAGAAAATCATAATTACCACTAATTTAATGGTGCAAATTCTAACCGAACTGTAACTGCAATTTCGACCATTGCGGTATTACGGTACACACACACACACACACACACACCTCCACCGTCAGGAAAACTCTACGGTACGTTTTGTGTACGCACAACACCAACCACCTTGCACGACTTTCCCACACTCAGACCTCCGCTAACCGAGGAGAGGGATTACAAACGTTCCAAAATTTCACTTGCCATGCGGGGCGACGATGATGGGGTGGTGTAACTTTTTGGGAAGAGTTGGGGAGAAAAAGGAACCGAAAAGTACGTAGCCGAAACGTCGGCGACGGCCGTGGTAAAAAGGTTATGCATTAATTTCTCTTTCTTACTCACTCACATCTCGCTCACTCTTTCTCTCTCTCTCTCTCTCTTGACCCTTTTTCTATTTACCCAACACCGTTACAGAACCACGAAATTCATAACCTCGAAACGTACACGCAGTATCTGGTCTCAATACAAGTGTTCAACCCGGAAGGATTAGGACCGCCGACGACCGTTCTGGTTATGACAGATGAAGGAGGTAAGTGTAAACCTCATGGATGTTGTTGTTGTTCGTTTTTTTTCTGCCTTTCTTTGAATTTTGTGCTTGTTCCTTTTATTCCTTAACGACGTTTGTCCCTTGTACCGTAAAGAGCCATCCTAATGGAAGCAATTACAAGTGCAACTCAAAATGGGTTTTGGGTATCTCTTGCATGCATAGGAAACCGCTTGACGTCCATCATGACACAACAGGCAAGAGCAAGATGGCTTTATCCACACACTACTGATCCATCACTTAGCTCTCGTGAAGGAGCGATATTGTGATGAATGATATCTAGGATATTCTTAAGTATTGAATTGTTGTAATTGTTGATTCGAACTACAATACCTTTTTTTAAGAATAGTACCAGTACTGAGGATGAATTGTTTTAAATGAACGTATTGACTTCTTCTTCTTCTCTGGCTCTACAACCTCTGTAGGTCTTGGCCTGCTATTTCTAGCTTTCTGTGACTTGGTTTTTACCCATAGCAGAATAGTCAGTCCTGCGTACGGGGAGGCGGTCCGCCGGGATTCGAACCCCGGTCCTGCCGTGTGAAGACCGGCGCCGCTATCGTATACACCACCGGGCCGCCCCATTTGACTGTTACGTATTGACTGTTACGTTTAAAATTGGTCGATTTGCACCGATCGGTACTAAATAATTATTTATCGGCACTTGTACTCGACTAAATGCTGCAGAAATTTAATTGTAGATGCTCTTTTACTGGTATTTTATCCACTTTACTACCTAACTGTTGAATAAGGCCATTGTGAAATATTCCAAAAATGTGAGGCTGATTACTTCATCTAGGAAGTTTGGAATGTCATTTTCTAAGAGCATCGAACAGCATTTATCAGTATGTGACTCTTAGCAGTAGTTGCAAAATGATAGTTTTGAATCACATACATTACAGATTATTACTTACAGAGAGTTTATTTAAAGTTTTGTTGAATAGTAGGGTCCTCCTGGTAGCAACCCCTTAGTATGCTGCAATTCGAGAAGAATAGAGAGAAAAGAATTAACAAAACTGCAATGGCGCAATATTTGATCGTACCTTTGAAGTCGTTCAAAACTTCACCTATCTGGGTCATACTACAGGCTGAGGAAACTTCTTCACTCAAAATACCTGTCGCAACGGACGAAGCTGGGACTGTATATAGAACCTTTACTCCCCAGTACTCACATACGCCTCAGAGACATGCTCAAAACTGACCCTCTTAGCCGCGGTCGAGAGAAAGATGCTCAGAATGATTTTTGGCCCTGTATGTGTGGCAGGACAATGGAGGAGCCGGTATAATGACGAGCCGGTACAATGTCGTGCTCTATGAGCTGTGCAGTGATCTCACCATCGTGCAGCGAATTAGGCTCGCCAGGCTCCGATGGGCTGGTCATGTCATGAGAATGGCACCGGACGACCCAGACCGTAAAGTCCTTTTAGGCCGTCCACACGGACAGAGTCCTTTTAGCTCTATGAGCTGTGAAGTGATCTCACCATCGTGCAACGAATTAGGCTTACCAGGCTCCGATGGGCTGGTCATGTCATGAGAATGGCACCGGACGACCCAGCCCGTAACGTCCTTTTAGGCCGTCCACATGGACAGAGGAGCCGTGATAGAAGAAAGGCCGGGATAATGGATTAGCAGACGTCGGCGCTAGACCGTCAGGGGTATTGAGGAATGTTGCAGCAGGTCAAGACCGCGAAGCGGTTGTAGCGCCCGATAAGTAAGTAAGCAATGGCGCGATGTTAGTTACTTGGGAGGTAATTCTCTAAAAAGTTCTCAAGGACGGAGGACACAACGATTTAAAATGTAAAGCTATAATTGAGATGCTTTGCAAAGAACGTCTGTAAACATAAAACCATTTAATCAAAAAATATGTTTAATAGTTCCTCTGAAAGATAAGTAAATTAGTTAATTAAAACAAGAGACACACACTTAAACACTGGTTTGTTCTCGGCAAAGACAGAAACGGCTGTTAAAACCTTCTTCAGCTCAATCCAATTACAGGAACAGAAATGGCTTTAGAAAGGAGGAATAGTTATATATTTAAAAACCATTATAACAATGCAGTTAATCAGGAATTAGTTGGAACTTGATTGAAGCTACAGCCATTCACACAAAGCAAGTAACATAAGCTTAGTTCGGCAAGTAACTATCGAAAGGATGATTATGAATTGAAGACAGTCTTCGGTGCATCTAGAAGCCCGTTTCTATAGTCGATGGAATATGCTTCAGGATTAGCTAACATACTGAAGAACTTATTATGGGGTAAAGACACTGTAATCAGCTTTAAATTGTTCCTTTAATTTTACAGTCTCTTGAATAAGATTACGCTATCGTTAGATACAAACATTTAGTATTAAAAACATGTCGAATATTGGATTTTATATGTTAAAAGATGCATAATATACGTCAGAGATCTACAGAGATCTGCAGGTAGCTACTACTAAGCCCTTTTCTCTTGCATCCATCCTTCAAAAATTAAGCAAAACATGTTTTCAGCGTGCATCCGGCAACCAGAAGGAAAGGATTTTTGTGTCACACCTGAGTATTGCCCAATACATGTTTGTTGCTTTTTACAGGGAAACAAAAATCTTTCACTAAAAACTAGATACTTCAATAACATTCCACATCGAACTCGTGGACACAAAATTCTGTCCGCTGCGAAATATCTTTCCAAAGGGGTCCATGATGCATCAAAGCATCATGAAAAGGCTTTTTATTTCGTTTTTTTTCTCTAGCATCCCTTATTAATTTCACACCTTCGTGTACCTTTCGTTGTCGATGGATGGGGTGGGTATCGTATCGTATCGTAAGAAAAAATAGTACTGAGAACTTTTTGTTTACATCACTCTCTAGTTCAGTGTGGAATAGCGCTAAATGGGTGTAGCGTTCGAACGTTTTCCCCCTATACGACCGTCCCGAGTTTATGGAATGCTTTAGAATTGCGCTACCGCACTGGATCGACACACGGAAACATCGATCGCTGTACATTCTCGCACCAGAAACGAGAAATTCGATTGACGGTTTGGAAGCGCGTGGCCTTCCATTTTGCAATGCTGTTTTATCGAACTAAACCATGCAAGCTCTTTTTTAATGCCTTGTTTTTTTTTGTTGTCATCTACAATCATTCCATTCCGGAAAAGTGTCAATGAGAAATAGAGACATCCCAGGATAGAGACATCCCCAAACCTACCCAATGCATTCGAACAAACACCTTTTACAGGCGCACGTTTGAATTTTATGAGTTGTTGGTGGATGGACGGGAAGGGATGTGGTTGTTTTTTTTTTATTCGGGTTTTTGTTTTACTTTTTTTCCATCCAGCAGCATGGAATTTACAATTTTATGTGATTGCACGATCCAACAGCGCGCGCACACACAATAACGAGATCATCCAAGTACGCAACAAACCGGTCCCGGTTTTGCATCGGTACGAGGTACGTAGGTACGAGCGATAAAAGAAAAAAGGTACGGCGTGTAATGAAAACTGCTGCGGCACCATCATGATAGTGCAACGCCAAGCCCTACGGTCCCTGTCCGTCAAATGCAAGAGAGAAATGCCTCGTTCTGTAGGACAGCGCTGCATCGCGGAAATTCCTTTTTGATTTATTTAGTCGCCGTGCACCTTGCACTTGGCAACCCGTTTGCTGCCGATCGCGGGACCATTCGTGAAAAAGGTGGCCGAAGATTCCCCGGATCAGTGAACGTTCATGTACATGCCAGATAACATTGACCCGTCGTGTCAAAAGCGTTTGTTTTGCCAGTCGTTTGATTCTTGGTGGCTCTCCTTTTTGGTGTATGTGTGTCTTTTTTTCCCCGGGAATGGAGAATGAAAACTGTACTTTTGCTAGTCTGCAAAAAAATAAAACCAGCCACGATATCTGGATGCGTGGTGCTCTGGGATTATGGTTTTAATTTTGAACCCCCTTTGCTGTCCGTTGCATATGCAAATAGGAGAAAAACGACCGAAGATGTGCATCGATGGGATAGATGGATGAATGTGGATGGACATCGCTGCATCCCGGGAAGTCACAGTTAACCGTTGTTAGTTCGTTAGTGTATGAAATGTTTGCCTCTCGCACGCGCTCTCTCTCTCTATCTCTCGCTTTCTCTCCTTCTGTATCTAGCAGTATTATTGCACCACGACCACGGGCAGGAACCTGTCCATCTGCATCTGCCATGCCATGCTTATGCAATCCATCTGTATCTGTTATGCAATTTCTTCCACTGCGAAACATATAATCATTACGGTCGAACAAAAATATCTTTTTCCATCGCGCATACTTTACATTCTGTCTCGCAACGCAGTAACATCGGCACGGGGCTGACAACTCTCCCTCGGGAGAAAGGAGGTTGGGGTTAGCCCCTGGTGCGGGGGATGGCACCAAAGCAAAGTGCAAAGAACGCGAACGCAATCGGCCGGAAGGCATGCAGTGGGAAAACCCAGCCTCCAAAACAACCAACAAACCGGATGTCGGTGGGTGGTGGTGGTCTGGGCTGTTGGAGACGAGATGGTGGTGGCAAAGGTATAAATGCCCGCACTGCAGACGCTTCTAATGTAGTACCGTTTCGGGCGTGAAATGATGTCAACGGTGAAGGCAGTAAAAGTTGAAAGCAACATCAACATCTTCCGCGCCGCATTAATCCTGGGGATGTGTAACAGTTTTGCAATTTGCAGCCACGAAAACTCATCCCATCCCCCCACCATGTCTTGCCAGCGTGTTAGGAAAAAGGAAGGGCGACAAATGCAAGCATTGAAGTCTGGCTTGCACGCTTTGTCTTGTTGCTGTGGGCCGTGTGAATGATGGCGGAGTGCGGGTTGGCGGTGACGTAGCTGAAGTGACGTGTTGTGTCCTCGCCGGTGTCATCGTCGTCTTCGCTGCATATGTCGAGCGATGAAGACAAAGGACATGTTTTTTTTTGTCCTTATGCCGCTTCCCATCATCGGTACACATACACCGGCGAACGGGGTAAGTCAAGTGGACAGGGTTTCGGGAGACGAATAAATGGTTCATCATTAGCAAAGTACATCTCCCAATGGTAACACTAAACTCAGACGAATGGAATATGGACACACACACACAGCAGCATCCTTGGCTCCGATGCAATGACGTTAAAAGGTTGGGCAAGCAAGTGAAATGGTGAATCCCGGCAGACGGCCATCACGGATTGTACGACGACGCGCAGGAACTTCTCGGGCACGTTCTTTACGCCCGCTAGAGAAGCAAAGAAGGTACTGGTGATATGAAAAAAAAAAAACCTAGTCTATACCTTCAAGGTGCAACCTACTGCACCATGCACCAGATAAAACCCCAGACTCTAGATTAAGAACGACTCAACGCTCCATTCGGTGAGCGGCGAGCCACTACTACTACCCCCGGCCAGCAACAAAACATCCTGCCACTTGAAGCAGTGTGTCCTTGTGCCATTCGCTTGCGCTCAAGTGGACCAAGTGGGCGAAGAAACAGTAGACACAGAGATAAAAAAAAGAAGCTATACAGAACTGACATCGCTATAATGAGCTTTGTTTTCCATTCGAGCAATGATTGCAACGACGACCAACCATCTTTCGCTGCTAACGATTGTAAGGAAGGATATCAGGAAAGGTGGCTTTTCTTCCTGGTGCTCGTACCCGGTTTCCCCAGCCGTAAACAATACACTCCATTTTATGATGGTGTGTGGCTTGTGCGCTCTGCTCTCGCTACGCTCATCAGACGGAAATCTTTTTCTACGTAAGCAGGATGTCCTTCTTTAGTCACAATCCGATCACAGCACAGCATTAGATGCGAGTGGGTGGTACACTGCACTAAGAAAATTAATTTACAGATTCTGTGTTATCCAATTCGTTCAAAGAAATGAGTGGTAGTCGTTTCCGGCTGCATTTCCTGGCGATAAGTACACCCGGTGCAACGAATACAACTCGAGTAGATAGTAGGTGGTACCGTGCGGCATAAAGCATCGAACTACTAGCCGCCACAGAAGTAACATTTCGAGCACTTACTTTACTGTTTGTAATTCAATTCAAATTATTGCTTATTTTTTGTTCGCCTCTCACACACTGTTTTGAAATACATATGTACAAGAACGTGACAAGGAAGCAGGCTTTAAAGACACACACACACACCAAACACCAAAACGGCTCAACATGCATCAAGCCTGAAAAATTCCAAATTTCTTGAACTGGAATCACATTTCGTTACGGTTTTGACCGTGCCAATAAAGAAACGAACGTTGGTCGGGCCGGATGAGCACCGTGCCTAGACTCATTGGCAGCCCGTTAACGGGCGCATCATCGATTCCACTTTTCGTACTGCGGGTTGCCTAATAGGATTACCAAGAAGGATGGTTCATGGTACCGGGCCGCGCTCTACTCTGCACTGGTGTGAAAAATGCCCCTCTCAAACACTCCGGCACACAAGACACCGATGTGCTCGGGCAGGGAGAAAAACATACCCAGAGGGCAATCATCTTTTCCATCGAAGCTGCAAAATAGTGTACGCTCAAAAGAAGCAAAAAAAAAAAAGTGTACGAACGAATTGAACTTTCTACTTTACCAACCAACCTTCGTTCCATACTGGCCTGCGCTGCGGTCGGATCTGGTTGGATAAGTTTTTTTTCTTCCCTGTTTTTTTTTGTGTGTGCCGAATTTTGATTACCCCCGTCAGATCCTAGTAGATTCGTTTTCCCTACGGTTGCTTCCACAAATCTCCCTTTTGGGGGTGGGTAGCTTTCATGTGGAGCCGAGCCAGACGGTGGAAAGTTGGAGCATTCAATTATAAAAGAAAATTATCACATTTCCACATCTCGCCCAATGTGTACACCGGGTTCCATCTCGGGGTAGCTTTCATGAAAGCTCGCTTCGCTTAATTATTATAATCGTTTTATGTGTTTCTAATGGAACTATAGTGAGAAAAGAGAGAAACGATTGGTGGTGCATCTTGCGTTCTGCGGTAAGAATTTCAAACAGTGCTCCTAGCCACACGATGAGACTCATAATTAAAATGTAAGCTATTCGTAGGACATATGCAGTTGCTAGATTTGTGCAGTTTATTTATTTTTTGTCTTTTAGCAAGTTACTATATTTAACAGTTGTACATAAAATTGTGGCAGAAGATGAAAATTTGAAGAAACTGATGCGCCATCCTAAAGCTTCTTTTTTTATTCATTTAGAAAGCCTTGAATAGGAGACATTTCCGTCTCCAAACCGTGAAAGGCCACCTTATTCGGGTGTTGTGTTCCACTGGTTCAAAAGATTCCCATATAGCCGTTAATTTGGCCGTCCATCGATTTACGAGTTGTGAACATTTGAGAAACAACTCTCACCACCAGAGAACGCTCGAAGCGTTCACACTCGGATGCGAAGCGTTTGCACTTTGCGCACCCTGTGCACCCGGGAGTGGCATCAAGCGTTGAGCCAAGCACGATAAACATACTGCTGACAGCTTGACTGTCAAAACAAATATGGCTTTTGAGCAAAACCCGTACCGTAGGCAGGGTAGTGTTTAAATATGCTAAAAATTAGGTGAAAATGTGTGCAGGAAAATGGTTCATCCGTAGTAAATAAAGCGAGAAAGTTTTGCGCTCGCTTATACACCATTTGCGTTCGTGTGCGGCAAGCGGTGCCATGGTTTCGCGCACCATTCGCAGGGAAATACAGTGGCGAGAAGAATAAGAGTAAGAAGAGGCAAGCATTGAAATCGATCGAAACACCCGTGCCCTCCCGTACGCTGGAGTTGAAGCAAAGGCGAGCTGCAACAAAAAAAACCCGCCCCGACCAGAACCGTGAAAAGTTTGCACTGGCCCTTCTTCTTTTGTCGCAAGTTCCGCCGCCGCCGTGTAGCCGTCGCACATATCCTATCGCCGTGACACCGTGTAACGCTCAATTGATGGCAATTGAAACTGTGAACGAAGCATCCGCCGAGAATTAGTGGGGCGTCCACTTAACTGACCTTTCCCCTGCAATTGACTTTTTTCTCTGTCCTGAAGCTGCTTGCACTAAACTGATTACTTGTGGTGGCCGCACTATTGGAGGGTCGGAAGATTTCGTGTGCGTGTGGCGTGTGGGGTGTGGTGATTTGTGCTGATGCGAGGCATATGTTTCAAGCGTGTATAATGAAACGAAAATCGAAACTATCCCGTGCAACTTTGGCACCGTGTGCCTCCTCTATCCTGGCGCAGACAGTGATGATGTGCTGGGAATAGAACAAAGAAAAGCCCAAAAAAAACGGGGAACCGTACAAAAGAAAATCGGCAACACGACACTTCTTGTGTTCCAGTTGTGCTCGCTAACCCTGCCAGATTGGAAGTGAAGATACGGTGCACAGTGGACAAGGGACGACCGGCGCGACGAGTGCGGTTGGTGTCTCGAGTGAAAATATCGCAAAGAGTGCAAATTTACTTCCGAAAAAAAACCGGCCTACGCATACGACGCTCACGCCCTACACGCTGTCCCTAGTGCCAAAGGGTCTCTCGGTAGCGATAGAGAAGAGAGAAGTTGAAAAGAGTTTGAAATGAAGATGATAACTATGCACAACATGTTCTCGGTGTTGCGGGCCCTATTGATAATGCTTGCTGCCACTGTTAGCGGCACAGCATGGGCACTTCCTACGGAATCGACCATTCCGACACGCTCGAACAATTTACCGCTGGAAGTAATCTCGAGCACCACCACACCGCCGTTACCATCGGAAGTTTTAGAGAGCACACCGCCTCTCGCCGCAGTGGAGCACGAACCACCTGCACCCGCCATCCTACACCCGTACGATGCCGGCGATGGTAGTAATAATGGTGACGATGAGCTGGATGAGCTCGAGCAAGACTTTGAGGAGCCGCGTGTACTTCCGCTGAAATCTTCCTCCACTCCAGCAGCAGTGGTTCGAGTAGTGCCGATCGAGCAGGCGGCAAGCAACGATGAACCGCACACTTCTACACACGATCCAACATTTTCGGCCGATGACGATATTGGTAAAAGAGTGCTTTTTGATTACCAGGGCCTATCTTTATTGCATTAGAAAGGGTTGTGGTTTATGGGTTAAATATGCATCACATCAATTTCAATGACTGATAAACAGGGGACGCTCGTTTGCTATCACCAGTTTATGATCGATGTTTTGATTCGTGTTTGTTTTGCTTTTTCACAGAACCAAGCCCACCCCAGAACTTGACCGTACTGGAGGTAACATCCACCACCATCAAACTAACCTGGCGCGAACCGGAAAAAGCAAACGGAGCCATCCATGGGTACCGGGTGTACTACATCCATCAGAACCAAACTGATCTGCACATGCCAATACTGAAGCTGAACGAAATGCAGAACTCTGTCTACCATTACACACTGTCGAATTTAAGTAAGTGTTTCTTGGAGGAAAAACTAATTTCGTTTCTTATGGCTAATGAGTTTTGCCTTTCTGTGTTCCGTAGAACCCTTTTCCGAGTATCGCATCCTGGTGACAGCATTTACGAAAAAGCACGACGGCAAACCGTCCGAGGTGACGCAGCGTACCGACGTTAGCGGTCCGAGTGCACCGAAAGTGGTCAACCTGACATGTCACTCGCACAACGCACTGTACTACGGTTGGCGCATACCGCAGACATTTTACAACACAATCGATCTGTACATTATCAGCTACCGGAACATCGCGTACCATGAGTTTCGAGAGATTCGTATCACGGTCAATGCTTCCATCATGGAAACTTCGGTACGTTGGACGTCGCACGAAAGGAATCGTGCAATACGTGAAAATCAAACTTATCAATGTATGTTTCTCTCTTTCGCTTGCTAGCTGATTATTCCGAATCTTACGAGCAATGCGGCGTACGAGGTGAAAGTACGTGCAGCATCGGCAAGTGTGATCAATCCTAAGCAAATCATTCTCGGATCGTATTCGGAGCCGCGTAAGGTAAGTGGCATGCTTTAAAACGTGTGACTATCGCTTTTATGATTGCATTAATGTGAATTGTTTTCTCTCTCCCTCAGATTTCGCTACAACCAAACTGTGAAAAGGCTCCTCTGAAATCGCAACGACAGGCGTACGATGATTACAACTTGGCCGTATTAGCCGGCATTGTGTTTAGTTTCACCGTATTGCTGCTGATCGTGCTGGCGCTTATACTGTGGAAGTAAGTGACCTACAATTACTCCTAAACTTAAACTCTTTCCTGCACGTATCAAGAATTTCGATTGCATATGTGCATCTAATGCATGCTATAAGTTATCAATCGAACACGACACGTTTTGATAACAACCGCTCCCGTATGTTGTGGCGTGACGACGACACTTAACGCGCTACAAAACTTCCCAAATCAGGGGTTTGCGCGTGACAAGTTTAGTAAACAATTGTTAGACGCGTGCTGTTATGCTTTGCCGCGCCAACAGTTCCGGGATTTACTTTCGTTTTTAGGAGGCACCATCAAATATGTTATCGGGTGCGCACAATTATTTATCGCTTTGTATTGTACTGAAGATTACGAGAAATTGGTGTACATTGTTAGCATTAGTTTGTCACCGTATATATCAACAAACAACTGCTAGAAGAAGAGAACCAACACTAGGTGCAGCAGAGCGACAACACACTGCAATATACTGTCACGGAAGCTAGAATTGACGAGAGCGTACGACTAGCGCCCGAACACTGCACGCGTATCCAATTTCAAACATTACTGGGACCCGGTTCAGTTGAGCAAACAGGGCCCCGTCTTGGTGACGTTTTCGTAAACAGTGCGATATGATAAATGATGGAACGAATGGATCCACCTATGAGTGAGAGAGATCGAGGTTCCCCGTTTTACTTTAATGCAAACTAATTTGAACGTATGTTTTGTTTTGCTTTTATTTGAAAATTACATTTGTTCTGTGAAGATTTTATAATATTTCTTCATATTTTTCCTTAACAAATAGTTGTTGTATCATTTCATTTTTCAATTACGCAGTTAAGGAATATTAAAATCTAAATAAATTGATATATTCTAACATTTCCTTCGTTCGATCACTCCAATCATTACTAATATTGCCATAAGAAAGGTAGAAAAAAACACCACCTTGCGAATCTCAGCTACATTACTCTGCTTCCATATCTTCTCCATCGGTTCTCCATCTGGAGATGGTGAGCGAATGTCGCGAACGGCGTTGTTCAGTTTTTGTTTGACATCGCGCGCTTACGTACAGACAAGCGAATATATCGGCGTCCGGCAAGTCAAACCGGTCGATCGGTTCAACTGCTAAGCTTCTCCTTCTCTAAACAACAACAACGACGACGGCACCGCTACCACCGTCAGTCAGTAGTGACAAGGACGATCATAAAAATAACCTTGTGCCCCGCAATAGAGCGCAATAGTGGACGCAATCGTTTAACAGTGAATTCTTTCCGCATCATGGTATACGGAAAAGATGCGTGTGATTTGCACTCAGCCGTGGTATGTTAAAAAGTGAATATGGAACGAAAATCTTCCGACTTCTAACGTGACAATTATGGCGATCTATCCCCCGAATGGATAGGAATCGGTAGACAATATTTGCGTCTTTTATGTGTCCCTTGATTGAGGCATAAGGAAAATGTTTTGTGACTTTTTAGAACCGTTGTACTTGTGTTTTTATTGAGTGAGTGACAATCATTGTCGCCTGTTCTGTTGTTATAAAACCACAATGCCCCCATGGTGTGGATGGATAAGGTGAGTTTTTAAACCGTTTTTTCCCCGTTGGTGGTTAGGTAACGAATCGATCTTGTAGCTGGTAGACAAGTCAGTTTATCCAGTAATAATTGTTCATATTGTTTTCCTAGAACGCGTGACCTGTTTCATATGACTAGCAATCTTAAACTAGCAATGAATGTCGCGTTCGTTGTTGCACGTTGCAATGTTGATGATCACCTGATCTTCATTCTTATTTGCAACAGATTTTTTTTTAATTTGTGAAAGATACACACATTTACTGTATACATTCTTCGCTTTTCCTTACTGCCCACCTGCACATGAAAGATTACTCTTGCAATTCAGGTGCAAAAAAAAACGAACTAATTCACTGGGTGCAAACACCATTTGTTCAATCACCAATGTGCAATGTGTTCGCTAATCGCTTTCCGGTCACGTCAAGCATTTCAATTACTGAATGGAATGAATAATTGCAGGCAAAGGGTGGTGTGTTGTGATTCATCGACAATTCATTGGCCTTTCAGAGAGAGAGAGGCAAAAAATGATTCAAATATCATTATATAACGTTATCTCACCTGGTGCCGAAAGCTAAATTAGCGTTAAATAATTACTCCGTCGCCAGATTGGGCTCGAATCATCAGGGGTCGGCAAAATGTGGCATTGCTGGAGGTAAATGATACGCTTGTTTACTTTTCAACAACACTAGAAACGTGTTGAGGGTGATCATACTATGCCATGATCGGTATGTTTTCCTATAAATGCTTGCAAGAATATCAATTTTTTACATAAATCCTTGTACAAGACATACTGGAAAAGTTAAAGGCAAGAGGCATGTATACGAGTTCCTCGCGAAGAAGTGGTGTTACGAGTGTAGAACGAGCGCGCGCTACAAATGGGATATATGCTCTTCAGTCTATATTGATATAAACAACAACATCAAGGCATATAAAAGCACTTATTCAAACAGCATGACAATATAAAACTTTTTTACTTTTTTTTTTAAATATGGATATAAACTCCAGAATTGCGTCTTAAACATTGCAACGGAGGTACTTCCTTATAAACTTATTAACTGTACATTTTGTTTCATGGGACAATTAATTTAACCTTTTTAAAATTGTATTTTAAACAAACTAACACTGCCTAGCATTTGGTTTGGTAAACAAAGTTTCATGGTGCGTTGCGTAATATCATTGCGCTTATTGGTCTTCTATAATTAATTAATTTTTATCATTATGGACCGGCTTGTTCACCCCTGGATCTGCGTTTTATGTCCCCTTCAACAACGCACATTCAAGATCAGGGAATGGTCGGCAATGGAAGACACGGTAAATGCTTTACGAAGAGGAAAAGGCAGTACGAGTGTGTCATGTTGGACGTATTAATTTATGGGTTGGTTCGGGAAGCACTGGATAGCAGCCACACACCACCCTTGTTAGACACTAGAGCACGATATGATGAAGCCTTCTCGCTCCACGGTAGACAGAAACTCGGAAATGGGTCTGGGTGTGTGATACTCCTTCGCGCTGCTTTGTTACGATATGTAATATCGTTACAACGATCGCATTCTTATCAACTAGCCCTTTTTTCGTAATATCGCATCATCACGTACAACATGCGGTCGGTGACAAAAATCAGATTGCAACTCTCGGCGAATAGCACCACCATGCTTGGACAAATAAAATTCATTCCATGTTTGTTCCCCATGGCCACCACCGGTGGCAAAAGTAAAGTGTTAAAAGTCAACAGAAAAGATTTACAAGAAAAAAGCTGCAGGAGAACTACGAATTGCCATTATATTACCTTGCTCTTCGAACTCAAAATGCTTCCTGGTGGTGGTGGTGGTGAATCGATAACATATGTTAGAACTCCCCACATAATTATGTGGCAATGAAATCATTCTCGTTTTGAAGTTATCAATTTCATACCGGGTAGCAATCTTGTACTGATTTCCTTACTGTTTCGTTACTTTAGGAAGTGTTTCCATGCTGCATATTACTATCTGGACGATCCGCAGCCCTGTCAGGGTGCGCAGGCTGGTCTCATCGACTGGGAAGGACCGAGTGAGGTGGGCGGCGAAGTACGCTGTCCCGTTGCGGTGTCAGACTTTGCGAAACATGTAGCTCAACTGCATGCCGACGGTGACATCGGTTTCAGCAAGGAGTACGAAGCGATTCAGGGTGAAGCGCTGAACGACGAGTACCCGTCGGAGAATTCGCAGCATCCGGAGAATAAGGGCAAGAATCGATACTTGAATGTGATTGCTTGTAAGTACAAAAGTGCGGCATTTGATTAATCCATAACAAGCAGCGTAATTATCATTTTTAAATCATTCGCTTTAGACGATCACAGCCGGGTGCATCTGCGGCAAGTGCCAGGACAGAAGAAACATCTCGACTACATCAACGCTAACTTCATCGATGGTTACCAGAAACCGCGCGCATTTATCGGTACGCAGGGCCCGTTGCCGGGTACGTTCGATTGCTTCTGGCGCATGGTGTGGGAGCAGCGTGTGGCGGTGATCGTAATGATAACGAACCTTGTCGAACGAGGCCGCCGGAAATGTGATATGTACTGGCCGAAGGATGGCACCGAAACGTACGGCATCATACAGGTGCGGTTGGTGAAGGAGGACGTGATGGCAACGTACACCGTGCGAACGCTTCACATCAAGCATCTGAAAATGAAAAAGAAAAAACAATCGCAAATGGAGAAAACGGTTTATCAGTACCATTACACAAACTGGCCCGATCACGGCACACCCGACCATCCGTTGCCGGTGATAAATTTCGTGAAAAAGTCCACCACCGCTAACCCACCCGATGCCGGTCCGATTGTGGTGCACTGTTCGGCTGGTGTTGGCCGTACCGGGACGTTCATCGTGCTGGATGCAATGCTGAAACAGATCGAAGCGAAGGGTTCACTGAACGTGTTTGGCTTTTTGCGATACATTCGGGCCCAGCGGAATTATCTGGTGCAGACGGAGGAACAGTACATTTTCATACATGACGCACTGGTGGAGGCGATAGCTAGCGGTGAGACGAACATTAAGATGGAAGCGATCGGTGGATTGGTGAACCATTTGGATTACATCGATGCACAGTACAAGGTTTGTTGCTTTTGCCTTAGTGAAGAGGCGATATGTATATATAGATAAAGAATATTTTATTAATTTTATAATTTTAAACGTTTTTTCCGTCAGCTTATTGTGAGTTATCAACCGAAGGAAATCAACTTGACCTCGTCGCTGAAGCCGGTTAATGCAATCAAGAATCGCAGTTCTTTGGTACCGCTCGAGGGTAGCCGGGTGCATCTCACACCGAAACCGGGCGTTGAAGGAAGCGACTACATCAACGCCACCTGGTTACACGGGTTCCGTCGGCTGCGTGACTTTATCGTCACCCAGCATCCATTGATCGAGACGTTTAAAGATTTTTGGCAGATGGTATGGGATCATAATGCTCAAACGGTGGTGCTGCTGTCGTCGGTGGATAATATGGTACGCAGCGTACAACACCTTGAAGTTTTATATTCAATTAATGCATCGTTTGGAATAACTTTTAACGTTCTTTTTACAGTCTTTCCTGCAATTTTGGCCTAACGAATCGGAACCGATTGAAAGTGATTACTATCGCATACGGATGGTTTCGGAAACGTCGGAGGATAATTACATCGTGCGGAACTTTGTCATCCAATCGATACAGGATGATTACGAGCTGAGTGTGAAGATGCTGGAAAATCCTGCATGGCCCGATATGAACAATACCCGTTCGATATTCGATTTCACTTTGCGCGTTCACGAACGCTGCAGTGAGTACAGAAACGGTCCGATTGTGGTTGTGGACAGGTAAGTGTAAAAGTTGGCGTGTTGGTTTTGATAAAATATGAAATAACAATCGCGTGTTGTTGTTCCGCATAGGTACGGTGGGTTCCAGGCATGCCAATTTTGCGCCATAAGCTCGTTAGCCATGCAGCTAGAGTACGATCAGACGGCAAACATTTACACCTACGCCAAACTGTACCACAATAAGCGACCCGGCATCTGGACCTCGTACGATGACATCCGGCAGATTTATCGGATACTTTCCTACATGCCTAAAGAGCTCGGTTTGCTCAAGTGCACCGAGCTACGCACCGAATTCGACGATGCCGCGATGATGACAGCGACACCGGACCTGTACAGCAAGATCTGTAGCAACGGTAGCATTAACAATCAGCTTACGGGCGGTACACCGGACGGTGGTGTGGGCAATGGTACCGCGACAACCACTACTACAACGACAACATCCATAAATCCACCACCGGGTATGACGATGCCGGGTGTGGTTGCAGGCACACCGAACTCCGTTTGTCCCCCGATGGCGACGCTAGGTTCGGGTGGAACGACACCACCGCAAACCCTACAGAACGGTGGTACGGTGATCGTGAAAATGAACGGAGACGACAATGACGAGCTGTCGGTTGTGGTAGCCACCGGCAACCATCATCTTAACCTGGACCACAATCAGGCGTAAATCGCACATAACCTTACCTTATTAGCAGCCCTTAGTGTGTGCGAGATGGAAAACAGAAAGTATTTATTTGCATTTACATTCAAACACACACACACATTTCCATTTATACGTTTTTTTTCGAGCATGAGTTTATAAAAAAGGAAGTTGCGCAACACTCACAGTCCGTTGTCCGAACAGGACGTTGCCACACCTTGACCATCCTACACTTTACCGGCTAAAGGTTCCGCTTTTGTCATCATTTTACAACAGGGCGGAATGTTGCTTTGGACCGTTTATAAATACGACCAATTTATCGCTTAAGTTAAGAGCAGTATTTAGTATACCGTGTTGTAGCGTAACACACAGCCGCGCGCGCGCGCTCTTTTATGCTAAGTTTTGTACGGCAGTACGGCACGCCTAGGAAGTGCTGCACTGTTTGTGAGATATTACCATTTTAGTACTCGTTAATCCTTAAAGGAATCCCGAACCGCGAACCTTATTATTCCCGATAACAGCTGCGTAACACCTAAATCTAGTCGTCGAATGTTCGATAAGAAACAACAAAACAAACGCGGCCATAATTGCTGACCGCGATAATTGATTGCGCCCCTCTGATAGATGGTTGTTTAATTTTGCTACACTAGCACCTAACAACGATACCGTATACACTCCAAATTATTTAAAACGAAAAACGAATAACTACAATACAATGATTGTCTCTGCGCGCCACCAGGATTGCTCCTCATTGATTGTAATACCATTTTCTTCTGCTTCCCAGTTAGCTTACGTTGAGGAAAATTTCTATCGATGAATAATCATATTGATTATATGATATGGCACAGTGTTTTTTTCTGTTTTATATTTCCGCAATTCCGTAACGCGCTTGTGTAGCGTCGATTCCGTGTTCTTCTCGCATAGAAATGCGCGTTTTTCTGTGCGTCCGACCACTTTCTTCCGAGCGTTTAGTTCGCGTTGTAGAAAAGAAAAAAAAAAGATCAAACGTATGAGTCTGGTTTGCATGCGAGCCTTGCACGCTCATGTTAACTGCTGAGGTGCGTTATATGGTACACATTTCCACTGTGTAAATAGTAATTAATTTTAGTCTTACAGCGCTAATATGCGCATTATATGCCCGGCAAGACAAAGCAGCGAAGTAGTAGTGATCCAGTTGTTTGGTAACGAAAAAGAAAACTGGCGCAAGATTAATCAATCCAGGACTGGTTGTGCGCTATACCGTAGCCGCCGTTACTCCAATGTTTAAACTGTACGAATTACACATGTTGGTCGTATTAGGGCAGTTACAAACAAAACCCCACATCTCATTAGAAGGATGAAAAGGACTTTGAATAGAGATCCAATTCAGCTACCAACCGTCAGCCATACATCATTTACCATTGAAGCACAGAGACACACAAAAGCAAACACACACACACACACACACACTGATGCGACGAATTAAAAGTATAGAGAAACATAATGTAAGCAAAAGAGGAGAGTCGTACGAACAAAAGGGTAAGCGATGAGATATAAAGACTGGTTTTCTAAGCTTCTTGCTGTTGACATCACACCAAGCAAATTTGGGAAACGGACAAAAGACACACAGAGCCAGACAGACAGACAGCACAAACAACAAACACAGAATCGCCGCACCACACATATTACAACACGAAGAACATTTTCGAAATAACACACAAACGATCAAAGAACAGTATAATACTTTAGTGACAATTAATGAACAACAAAACACACGAAACAAACTCCTTAGTAAAAGTACAGTGCGTGGAAAGGATTTGAAGGGATATTTCTAATATAAGAAAAAAAAAACATTACATTCAACACAGAGAGAAATGTGCCGTGTGCCAAACAACCCATTAACTAGGAAGAAATCATGAAGCTTAGCCACAACAAAGCAGAATCGTGTCATCGTGAAGGTTATTTTTGGTCCGTCGATCTACACTTTTATGTATCGATTTGAGCTCCTGTATTCTCCTCCTATTAACTAAACATCTTAGGATATGTATGAGCAACAGAACACAAAAAGAGTATCTTCTTAGGAAAACAAAAAGCGCGCGTGAATTGTACGGTTAATGATTCAATGTGATTTAACCTCCTACAATTAGTAGGAGGAAAACGTAAGAACGGATCGCTATATTTGCGATTGACCAGTTTTGTTTTGTTTAAACTCAAAGTCGTCCTGTCCATCCCGATAGAGATTCACAACACACGTTCCCTGTGCCACCGCGCGTACCGTACGGTTAATTCCTCCTTCTAGAGTACAATGGATTTAGAATAGTTTAGAGAAATCAGACGAAACCTAACATTAGTTAACCTTGTTTTGTTTAAACTCAAAGTCGTCCTGTCCATCCCGATAGAGATTCACAACACACGTTCCCTGTGCCACCGCGCGTACCGTACGGTTAATTCCTCCTTCTAGAGTACAATGGATTTAGAATAGTTTAGAGAAATCAGACGAAACCTAACATTAGTTAACCGCCGGCGTACTACCGGGAGTATCCTATAACCTAGACGAAAAAAAAAGCTGATACACCCATCCGGAAGTCAACCGTTCGATACCTTTCCTAACACGATAATGCTAGAAATTGACTACAGTCTGACAATTTTTATCGCATATTGCAATCAGCAGTTATAGTTCCTTGCCCGTACTAAACAACAACAACCCGACAAACAAACCAATCAATGAAATTGCAAAACAAATCGTAAGGCCAGTTTCCTTCCTACCGAGTGTCTGTAAGGCCGGTATGTCGGTAAAATAAATGGTAAAATTGTGTGCATAAAAACCTGCATTCCGCACGATCGATCGGTGGCTGCTACCATTCCATAACGCGCGTGGAAACACAGTATTAGGAACTGAAGCCCCCCGATTTTTTTTTCCTAGCCAGTCAGTATTCCGTAGATACAATACAGAGCAGCAGTACAGTAGGGCTGCAAAAGTACATTCTTCTTCAGAGAAAGCAAAGACGTATAGTGCGACCAGCAGTAGAAGACCGAAACAAAAACAAAAACGATTCACACCGGCAAACGCGTAGTATAATATCTTCTTCGAAAGTATTGAAAGTAGCTAAAAAATTGCGGCATTCGGAATCTAGGAAAATTTTGCAAGATTTTGCACCGACACCAACACACGTCCGGATGCAATGATGTCCGTTGTGTTGATGCGTCGTCAGAGGATTGAACGGGAAAAATGTAAAGTAAAATGAAAGTATGTCTCATAACTATGAATTAAACAAAACGGGGGCAATCTAGGATGATTGGTGGCCGTCGTGGTGGTGTACTACTACAAAACAAGAACAAACCAAATCTAAATTAGGCTTGAAATAAATTAAACTGAAACTTCCCTGTGAAACAAACGCGAGATAAAATGATGATCATCAGTGAAGAAAAGGGAGAGTGTATGGAATAGTAAAGAAGCGTCATCGTCGATGCGATTGGTAGAGAAGCTAAATGATTAGTAAGTAAATGTGCCGAACGACATTAGACGGTAGAATGAACTGAACGAAAGAAAGATGCATAGTTAGTTTGGGGTCGTCACTACACCAGAAACAGTCACACTCTGTGTTCGGTGTAGCGACAGGACTAATGGTTCGGAAAACGATAAAGTATTTTTTGTTTTTTTTTTTTGTAACAACCGCTCAAGGAAATTATGCATTTATGAATAGCGGAGACATGAAACGAAATCATTTGATCATCGACAAACGCTACCGTAGACGAGATAGTGGTACAATTAGGGACAGGCCCCCGAAGTAATAGGAAGTCATTCGGCTAGGCTAGAATTCAGTGGGACTTGTGGCTGACCTGAAAGCACAAACACAAACCGGGCATATCGCCGGGTTTGCCAACGAACGCACGCGCAATAATTCTTGCCCGAGAGTGCACCGAGGCGTAGGAGCGTGTCTGCCCGAAGGGAGAAGATTCCCTGGGATAATTGGGGGAGAGCTTGTCTTCTCTTTTTTGGTGGTGCAGTTAGAAATCGAAATAAATACATGTAATATTTTATGTGAAAATTAAAACACAACAAACTGATAATACAAACCGTTCCCAAGTGTGTGTGCGTGTGTGCGTCTGTTTGTTTCTTTCCTATTGCGAAACACAATACAAAACAGCAAGCATCATGTGTGCTATATACACTAACAAATTCTTCTTTTTTGGTTTATTTTGCATGACACACTCCATTCAACTCAATCGTACAGCGGCGCGTAGTTTGGCGGAGCGACTTCTTGGATTTTCGGCCACCTCACTGTCCGTCGGCACCAGCACATGTTTGTTGATCTGCTTCCAGTTCGGTCGCATCATCTCCTGCATCGTGTCCGTTTCGTGCGCCAGCGTGTGGCTAATGTACTGCAACGGAACCTTGCTCGCAACGTCATCCACCACGTGCCCCGTGAGATGCCGCTTCACGATCGTATCCTCGAGCGAATGAAACGCGATCGTAACCAGCTTACCGCCCGTCCGTAGCAAATGCTTCGCCAGCACCATACCATAATTGATTTCGTTCAGCTCGTTGTTAACGAAGATTCGCAAAGCTTGAAACGTTTTCGTAGCCACGTGCGCCGGGCGGCGGAGTTTATCCTGCCGGAAATCGAACCCTCCTGGCCCGGCGCCGCCAGCATCGCTCTGGCTCAAACAGTGCGCAACGATGCTCGCCAGCTCGACCGTCGTTTCGATGCGCTTGACTGTGAAGCGTGCGTTTACGATTGCCCGGGCAATCTTTTTCGCCTGCTTTTCCTCGCCGTACACCTTCAGGATGCGAACGAGATCGGGCTCCTGAATGCGCGCCAGTATATCGGCTGCTGACAGTTGATCCGGACAGCGATGGAAAAGTCTGTCTTCATATACATTTTTTTAGAATACCATTTTACAACTATAAAATAGTTTTGAATTGAACAAAATTCGTATTTGAATAGAGCTTTGCGTGCGATGCAGAATATTAAGGTGGCATTCACATTCTGCACTTGGAATGCAGTTTTGCTAGACTAGTACTTAGCGTAGTTTAATCAGATGTTTTGTTGCATTTAGAAAGCACATTTGTCCATACCCAACAGCAATACATTCGTCTTCCGCATTGTGCTGTGAATACATAATTAAATTCGCCTATATTTATAGCACACCTCCTCATACGGGATAGACGAGGTACCACTACCAGGCGCATCGGAAATGGCCAGCTTGGGCAAATATGAGCGATAAAATTACATCCGACACCTGATACCTGACCGGTCGCCACGTTATGACACGCGATCGGTTGCTATTTGCATGACTACGTCACGCTTCACATCGAACCGCGACGTTTGGCAAACCAATTTCACTCGCTGGGATGTCTTCGTCAACATCGATATCCGATATCCTGCGGACCATGATCGAACAAAACCCAAGCGGGGGCACAAATCGCGGCCAACAACTGTCGCCGATTCCCGCTGGTCGGCGTTTGGTCAACCGCATCCAAGAAAAGTGTTGAATGCATCCGGGCATGGAATGAACGGGCGATGCGAGTGCCAATAGCACCACCACCGCAAGTTGATTAATATATTATTGCTACCGTTTTCCAACGCCTTTGGCACTGGTAACCGACAAACGGGTTGATGACGGTAACCTGTCAGGGAACGATTTTTCACATCGAAATCCTCCCAAATGAACGCTCCTCACTAAATACCGATCACATGCAAGCGAAAAATCCTCTACCCGTAATGCTCCTTTGAAATGCCGTGTTGTACTCTGGGTGCATGGTGCAGGTATGGAACACGAGGCCCCTTTACCTGCTACTTACGCACAGGAAACACGTGTATCTGTGTGCGTGAACATTATCTATGCGATGCTTTGAATTCCTAGGGTTCAAGTGGTTGCGAAAGGTGAGCCACACACAGCCCTTGGTAAAAAGCGCGGCAAAACAGATGACAGTTGCACCGCAAAGTGAAAGCGGTCAGTGCGTTTTAACAAAGTGTAAATTGTTATTTAGTGTTTTATTGTGTGTTAGCGTGTAGTAACAGAAGCTAAAATGCAAAGCCTATGTAAGTAATAAGACAAGTTTGTAGAATTGATCCTATAAATGCTGTAAACGAACAGCAAATCCCGCTGTTGAAAGCCATTTGTTTTGATAACAAATGCAGCTGGAAACTGTAAACAATCGGCCCTTTTTGTGCCGTTGTTTTTATTACTCTTGTTCCTTTCCTACTCTTGGTATCGATTAGAATTTAACTTAGTTTAGCTAAGTAAAGTTTACTCCAAACATTTCGCAGTGATATTTCCACAATTTTTAACCACATACATTGTTAGCTTGCATTTATGCAACTCAACCCAACTCCCTCAGACCACCGCGTATTGCATTCCGAACCCGTCCAAAAATTCCTATCGTTTGATCATCGGTAATCCACCGGAGACCATCGTCCTTGCAACCCGTTCGGCCATTCGGCCCACATAATCAACCATTTCCTGCCACTGGAACGGGAGCTACGCAAGATTAATGAATCACACGTCATCATTACCTTGCCGTGTCACGTGTCGTAATGCTCTAGCTGGGTTGGTTTTTGATTAATTCCCTTCACACTCCCCTTCCTCCTTTTCTCCCTGTCTGCTTCCTTTCGAAGAAGCGTTCGATTAAACCTAATTTTAACCACTAACCTGTCGCGTTGCATTATTGTGGTACGGCCCGCTTTCGGTTGCATATGAGTTGTGCGAGACCTGCCCAGGATTGCTTTACCGGTAGCGGGTCCGAGTTTCGTTTAATCGTGCCCAGCTTCTTACGCGATATTTAGGTCAAATGTGATAAAAAAAAATGTGTTTGATCGATTATTTTCTTCAATAACTACTTAAGGAAAATCTGTAAGGAAAAAGTATTCAAACTTACATAAATTTTATATCCAAAAATCACCAAAATATATACTATATACTTTTGTAAGCTATGTCCACGGGCAGAAGCGTCGATCTTCACACGTCAGAACCTAGTATTGAATCCCGTCCAGATCTCCTCACAGTTCAAGACCTCTCTTAGTATTTTTAGTATGGTAAAATGCTTTACAAAAATGTGGAAAATGGAGCTAAGCTTCCTAAGCTAGTAGGATTTTAAAGGGACTATAGAAAATATGTTAATTTCCTCTAATATATTTTGGCCTTAAATGTATTAATGTATGGAATCAATGTTTTGTACACCTAAGTCATTAAACACCCAACAAAAAATCTTCAAGGTGCTGGCCCAAGACACTGCGACGCGCGAAGCAGCTTCTGCTGCTGTTGTTGCAAATAGAACAACATTTTCCTCACTGTGAGATTTGTTAAATCTGCCAAGGGGTGATGAGCCTACCACCTTCACCAAACGCCACACTCCCGCTTTGCCCCTCGTAACCTTTGATAGGGATCCTGCCACTGCCTTTCCCAGTCTCGCACACGAACTTACCCTGATCTCCCTGTCCTTCTCATCATGTCCCGTTCAATACAACAACCCCTTGCTGTTTTACCCCTTCGATTTCCTGGTTTCACGATCGGGTGGCCGTCAGAATCGGCAGATGCAGATAAAGCAGCAGCATGATTGCGTATGACACTCGGTCCGAGTGCTAGCGATCCAGTTTGCGCACAGTTACCGAAGCTAATGCGCGATTGCGATGCTCCACCGGCTTCTTCGGGCCCTTCGGTCCGTTCGATGGAAGCAAACGTCACAGTCTCCTCCATCAACCCTTCTACTAACCCGCTCATCGGCCCCCATCGGCCATTCGGCGTTCGATTTTCATTTCCAAGCTCACCCATCGGCGCTCAGTACTATCGGAACGCTGGTCGACATCGGAACGGTAGCACTAGAAACGTCCCGGAAGTTTGTGAACGATCTAGTAGTACCAAGCGTTGCTGATTCCGTACAGTGGCACAAAATAACTTACTCTGCGTTTTAACTAACCGAAACTCTACATTGACTCGCAATTTTACGAAACGGTAAAGGATTACGCCAGAGATGAAATCTCCTTGTTTTTGATTTGGGAAAAAGTGCTATGCTTTGTTTTGACAAATCACACAGTGGGCGATTCCACGCTGTACCTATCGGTCACTTTGGTGACAATTATTTGAAATAATCCCTATTTGACGGTTGAAAAAGTCTGTCTTCATATACATTTTTTTAGAATACCATTTTACAACTATAAAATAGTTTTGAATTGAACAAAATTCGTATTTGAATAGAGCTTTGCGTGCGATGCAGAATATTAAGGTGGCATTCACATTCTGCACTTGGAATGCAGTTTTGCTAGACTAGTACTTAGCGTAGTTTAATCAGATGTTTTGTTGCATTTAGAAAGCACATTTGTCCATACCCAACAGCAATACATTCGTCTTCCGCATTGTGCTGTGAATACATAATTAAATTCGCCTATATTTATAGCACACCTCCTCATACGGGATAGACGAGGTACCACTACCAGGCGCATCGGAAATGGCCAGCTTGGGCAAATATGAGCGATAAAATTACATCCGACACCTGATACCTGACCGGTCGCCACGTTATGACACGCGATCGGTTGCTATTTGCATGACTACGTCACGCTTCACATCGAACCGCGACGTTTGGCAAACCAATTTCACTCGCTGGGATGTCTTCGTCAACATCGATATCCGATATCCTGCGGACCATGATCGAACAAAACCCAAGCGGGGGCACAAATCGCGGCCAACAACTGTCGCCGATTCCCGCTGGTCGGCGTTTGGTCAACCGCATCCAAGAAAAGTGTTGAATGCATCCGGGCATGGAATGAACGGGCGATGCGAGTGCCAATAGCACCACCACCGCAAGTTGATTAATATATTATTGCTACCGTTTTCCAACGCCTTTGGCACTGGTAACCGACAAACGGGTTGATGACGGTAACCTGTCAGGGAACGATTTTTCACATCGAAATCCTCCCAAATGAACGCTCCTCACTAAATACCGATCACATGCAAGCGAAAAATCCTCTACCCGTAATGCTCCTTTGAAATGCCGTGTTGTACTCTGGGTGCATGGTGCAGGTATGGAACACGAGGCCCCTTTACCTGCTACTTACGCACAGGAAACACGTGTATCTGTGTGCGTGAACATTATCTATGCGATGCTTTGAATTCCTAGGGTTCAAGTGGTTGCGAAAGGTGAGCCACACACAGCCCTTGGTAAAAAGCGCGGCAAAACAGATGACAGTTGCACCGCAAAGTGAAAGCGGTCAGTGCGTTTTAACAAAGTGTAAATTGTTATTTAGTGTTTTATTGTGTGTTAGCGTGTAGTAACAGAAGCTAAAATGCAAAGCCTATGTAAGTAATAAGACAAGTTTGTAGAATTGATCCTATAAATGCTGTAAACGAACAGCAAATCCCGCTGTTGAAAGCCATTTGTTTTGATAACAAATGCAGCTGGAAACTGTAAACAATCGGCCCTTTTTGTGCCGTTGTTTTTATTACTCTTGTTCCTTTCCTACTCTTGGTATCGATTAGAATTTAACTTAGTTTAGCTAAGTAAAGTTTACTCCAAACATTTCGCAGTGATATTTCCACAATTTTTAACCACATACATTGTTAGCTTGCATTTATGCAACTCAACCCAACTCCCTCAGACCACCGCGTATTGCATTCCGAACCCGTCCAAAAATTCCTATCGTTTGATCATCGGTAATCCACCGGAGACCATCGTCCTTGCAACCCGTTCGGCCATTCGGCCCACATAATCAACCATTTCCTGCCACTGGAACGGGAGCTACGCAAGATTAATGAATCACACGTCATCATTACCTTGCCGTGTCACGTGTCGTAATGCTCTAGCTGGGTTGGTTTTTGATTAATTCCCTTCACACTCCCCTTCCTCCTTTTCTCCCTGTCTGCTTCCTTTCGAAGAAGCGTTCGATTAAACCTAATTTTAACCACTAACCTGTCGCGTTGCATTATTGTGGTACGGCCCGCTTTCGG
>KZ062941.1:8315-23425 GCA_002091835.1 Anopheles maculatus
CGTTCTTAGTGTTCTTTATTTAATGTTTTAAAATCCAAAAAAAATGGTTTGATAAAGACCCATCTCCAGCGATGTTGTTGCTGCTAGAGTGTAAATAAGCACATGTCGATTTCAGTCACATAACATGCTTTTCTGACCCATCCAATCTTTCTCGATTGCACGCCAGCTAACCCCCAAGATGCAGTGAACCCCACCTTACCCTGATAACAAGCGATAATAAGCGCATTTCAGCGACGCAGCAGACTAATTACGACTCATTACAAATTAATCTGCCCTCTGGGAGGCAACATCCCAGAGCGTAACGCGTCAGTCAAAACATCACCCTCCAATCGAAACCAGGCAAAACGATCAAGACACTCGTTCAGTTTATAATCCACCCCGAGGAGAGTGGAAAACTAAGTCAGTGTAGAAACAAAAACCGAAAAATCTACACCGCCCTCCCACAGACCCGCCACCGCCATCGAAAGGGACAGCCTAATGGGCGTAAGAAATAGTTTTCTACAGTTCAGTGCACCAGAAAATCACTTAATCGTGCATCCGTGCGCTGCTGCCGCTATCGCCGTGTTCGGTGTTGGTCGAAAAAAAAAGAAGAAGACAGCACAAAACCTCAGCCAAAAACAATAGCAACAACCAACCAACCACCTCATGTCCGAACGCAATAGAGCCGAAGCCACCGGTCGAAAAACTATGGCATGATGAATGGCCATATACTACGAAGCCAATTTGTTTCCAATTTGCACTGGAATTGCGTTAACGGATGTCAGAGAACTGCTGCTGTGTGCGTGTGTGTGTGTGTGGTGTGTGCCGAAATGTTTCTGGAATGGAAATTGCAAACTTTTCAACTTTCCGTTGAATAATCACCCTGGTGGAAGGATTATGCGACTTTGGTTGAGGAAAACCTTTCACATCTATTTGACCGACAAGCGCCTCGGCAGTATTGATGGTATGCAACACCTTATAAAATTTGAATTTACAAATTTACCCACAGCTTCGTTAGCATGTCGTTGGTATTCGGAAAAGCTAAAGCTTAATAGACATGGTTTGAATATTTCAACACTTGACACATACGGCAAAAAAACCAAAACATCAGCCAAAGGTAAGAAAGCGTTTCATGAACAACTGGGTTAAATAAGATTCGTGCATAAATACTTTGTTTTTCTTCGCGTCTAATTTTTCTACCACACATTCTGCCCGCTTTAACGCAGTCAAACACGTTCTTAGTGTTCTTTCTTTAATGTTTTAAAATCCAAAAAAAATGGTTTGATAAAGACCCATCTCCAGCGATGTTGTTGCTGCTAGAGTGTAAATAAGCACATGTCGATTTCAGTCACATAACATGCTTTTCTGACCCATCCAATCTTTCTCGATTGCACGCCAGCTAACCCCCAAGATGCAGTGAACCCCACCGTACCCTGATAACAAGCGATAATAAGCGCATTTCAGCGACGCAGCAGACTAATTACGACTCATTACAAATTAATCTGCCCTCTGGGAGGCAACATCCCAGAGCGTAACGCGTCAGTCAAAACATCACCCTCCAATCGAAACCAGGCAAAACGATCAAGACACTCGTTCAGTTTACTACTTGAACCGATGGTGATTGACAGTTCCGGCGTCTACCAAATGTCAAACACGCGTGTCGAACAAATGCATCCATTGAATTCTGTAGTGCAGGCTCCCTCGTTCGAAGCTGGCACAATGGCGACACACTCAATCCGGGTGTCGCGATATAGCGTGCCTTTTCTTCTTGTTTTGATAGTGACTGCATTCTTGAACTGCGTTGCATTAGAATGCATCGAAATAAGTGCATTAATGAGCATGATCACCCGGTGGGTTTTTATTGCATTCTCCAAACAGGCCGAGCACATAAATTACCATTGCCAACGCTACCATATCGATCGGTACCAGTGTGTGTCGAAACCAGTCCGGATCGATTTTGGAACCGAATCACCATAAAACAACCCACATTTTAAACGCACATAGTGCTCTGACACCGGAATCGAAGGAATCGAACGCGACCTCTACTTCCAACGATCGAACGATCTCATTTAAATACGATCACTAGACGAAACGTTAAACGCGAACTGAACGAAAAGTCGTTAAATTTTCTTGGCGCCAGTGCACCCAATAGTGGATGTCTAACGGCGTCTAAATCAGCACGTGATTAATGCAGAAGTTTGGTGAGAAACATGTGTACGAAGCTAAACGTTAGTCCGTTTGAGAAGCTCAAATTTTACGCTCTTTTCCCGGGTTGATCGCAACTTAAAGAAAGCTAAACTCTAAAACCTAAAGCACTCGATCAACAGAGAAATAAATCATTATCACCCTCGTGCTAAATGGCTATTAAGATTACATTACAATTATTACTAAAGGACCTTCTTTTTTTTTGGAGCTCCCGGTAAGAGCGTACCAAGCCTTCAAATAAAGTCATGACGTGTGGCTTTTTACCCGCATCGCCAGGATCAAGGATCGTCGATCCTAGCGCACAAAAGAAACGAAACGTCATAGCAATGGCTAAGCTGAGAACTCAATCGAGACGTGTCTGACTATTGTTTCCAAAAGCATTTCTTCCCGTTTTTTTCGAGCGTGTGAGAATGGAAGGACTTGCTGGAACAGGGCGCCAGAACAGAATACAGGACGGAAGGCTCACCATTATATTTTCCCCTAGTTTTGATAAATGAAACATAAATTATCGGCCACCGAGGGTTGCCCGGTAGGGTGCGATCCTACGCACGCAGATACCGAGGCACACTCACAGCTAGAATACAACGGAATGCGACACAGGACACACACACACACACACGCAGGGGACAGGTGTTTGGTGCTAGTTTCTTACCTTACCAGTCGGCACTATCGGAATTGGGACACCGAAACCGCACCGAAGCGTAAAGAAACGACCTAGAAAACTGATCTCTGAGCTATGGGTTCACCTAGGAACCCTCCACTGCTTGATGATCGGCGATCGGATCGCGCAAGATAGCGAAGCCAGCAGCGCATCGAAACGATCTGTTAAGGTCCTTGGCAGGTCAACGGAAAGCGAACGCGCACAACCGTGGGGTGTCATAAATTATTTCTTAACTGACAGAAACTCGGGTGGAAGAATTACAATGTCATATCAATCGCTACCTCGCGCACAGTGACATTTGTTTCCCGTTTTTCATGTGCGTTCAACAAGAATAACATTTATTTTTTGTTCCGTTTTTTATGCAAGAATGTTGACGTTTTTCTGTTTTTGTTTTATTCACTCGATCATGCACATCGTTTGCATTCCATTGTACAGCGAAATAAAAAGTAACATCTCTAAATGTACATCAGTTCCGATGCTAGAAAAACTCTACCTTATCAAGGTGCTAATATGTAAAATCGTGTCACGAATATTAAGTTGTACGTCTGGATGTAAGTTGTGGAGAGAAAAAAAAACGAAAACACAAGAAACGGGATTACATCTACTATTCCCATTAAACACTACATGCTGCAAGTTCATTTGCAAACTTTGCTTGCTCTTCGCTTCGGTTTCATGTTCGGTTTAGCATATCTGTTGTAAATTCATATCGTGCGTTTGATGGCTATTACAGAAGCAATTTATCATTCCTTGTGTGTAGCTTTTTTCTTGCGTCAAGTTTTTTTTTTTTCGTTGCATTTTCATTTGTACATTCCGAACAGCCCGACAGTTACTTCGGCGAGTAATTTCTTTTTCACCTTTCTTTCTCTATCTCTCGTTCTCCTGCTATTTTTTTGCCATGTTGCGCTTCTACTCTCATATGCATACCGGTGTGTCAGTTCTTCATGCGCTGTATCAACATTGTTGTGTGCGATCCGTGGTATTACACTCGCTTATCGACACTGCCGGTATATCATTTAGAGGCAAGTGTATCATTCGCCAGTGTTACCCACGACACGAAAGGCGTTGTTCACAAACGCGTGCAATCTGCATGGGGTGCAGTGGAAAATGAAGAAAAAAACAGCAGTACAAGAATACGCACAACGGCTTACGTGTTATGGAAAACGATCTATATTATCCGTCCCCTAGACGGCAAGCCGCTACAGACTGTAATAGAAGCGAATCGAGAAAAAAAACGAGCGCTAAAGTCGATCAATTAATATTTATGATCGTCGATCCGCGATCGGTGCTATGTAAAACACGTGTTCGACAGCTATTTAAATTCTGAAGCGGCAGTCGCCTTACACTTTGCCGATCGGAAGTGAGCGAAAAATCTTGCAATATGCTACTACGTTCCTGTGTATTACCGTGTGTTTTTTTCTTGCAACTCCAACCGGGTAAGAAACGAATGACTACAACGATTCCGCAAGCGAGGAACCTTGTTTCGATATTTTGTTTTCGTTTTTTATTTCACGCACAGGTTGTTGTTGGATGAAAATTACTAATATGTGATTCAGATACTAATCTTGCAAGCTTCCTGGAACCGGTGATAGAACTTCAGCTCAACAACACTCGATGTAAACATTCTCCGCCAGGCACTTACGCATAATCGGTGAGAAGTCGGTTACGGTTGTCAGCGTTCTCAATGGTGAGCCATGTTTCATGGCTGGTTTAGTAGCAAAGTTTTGCAGTTGAACTACGCTTTGCTTCGTTTATATGCCCGGGTTTTTATTATTGTATAGCGGTGTGCTTATAGCTCTGTACAAAATCGACCCAACCAGACCTGACGTGCGATTTGTGTAGCACACTTTTGTTCATTTCTAGTATTTTTGATGCTTAAACAATTTCATCCCAAGCAATGCCGCGCTATCTTTATCGTTCTCTCGCTCTTTCTCTCTATTAAATATTATTAAAAAATCTGCAGATGATCATCACCCGCAATGGAAGGGTCCCTAGTCTGTGATAAAAACGTAAAACCAAACGACGTCGCGGTATTCGCGTATCGAAATTCATTTTACACCCCCGAATACCAGATCGTTGATGGGAACCGTCGCGCAATGTGCAATAAAAGTGTAAAGTAATAAATTTCGGCAACAATTTATTGCTATTCTTTCGTCGCTCTTCGTTCGCCCTTTCGTACCATTGGGGGCCACCCCATGGCGAGCTCTCACCAGACCAGTCGGTATTTGCTGATTGCTATTATTTATAGCACGATCTGCTGATACGGAGTGAGCAGCTCAACCGTGCAAAATCGGACGAACCAAGCTAAGATTTTTGTTTCTCGCTGTGTATTCAAGGAGTGCACAGATAGCAGTAAGACATATTTGTACTTCAAACGCTTTAACGCATAATCGTGCATCAAAAGAATAATATTTCGTAGAAGAAAACTTATTTTTAATACGAAATCAAATATCCTCACCGGAGCTTCGAACTAACTTTCAACGAGAGACGCATAATCAAAGACCTTACACACTAATGTGATGAATTTTATATTCTCCTATGATTTTACTTTTTACAACCTAATAGTCCTGCCTCGGGCATATCAAACACCGATAGAACTCGCATTCGCAACATCACCGAACGTCCAAGCCGCACCATAAACCTTACACATTTTGGCATTCTTGCTATTCTTACCCCTATCACTATCGTTCTTTGTGAACAACCGACGCGGATCGAATCGATCGTTGGGATGATCGCACCAGTTTTCTGGGTTATATAATTTTATTTGCACATCACTTCCCGGACGAGCTCAACGGGTTTAAAGAGCAAACGTTTCTACGAAATGAAAGACTGAAGCGCATAATATCGATAGATGGATTGGAGTTTTATAGAATATATTTCGCTTCTATGAGACTGTCAACTATGAGACTGTCTATGAGACTGTTCTATGAGAACATCAAAATTTGAATAGCATTTTTTCCATCCACTATTTCACAATTGAAGTAGAAACGTTACAACAGCCAGTTGCAAAAGAATTATCATTTTTCTTGATCGTTTGTTTTATTGCAAGTAACCCCAAGCCACATGCAACGCATTGGCTGACCCTAACCAGACAGTGTGATTTTCGCGCACACAAAAAAACAGTTTCGCAATAAATTTCTCATCGCGTTTTGTCACTCGTTCGAAGAAATTGATAATGCACAGCACTAAATTCATTACAATCGACCCAGTCGACAAAGCGTTACATAAAATGTTTACAAACTCGCTAATTATTTTGCAAATACTTTGCGACATCCGTTCGCCCGTACGCCTTTGATGTCGGTACAGCAATTTACTGTCTTGCCGGACTCTAGAAGCCGGAACCGGGTGGTGTGGTGAGCATTTTTGCACGACAAAATCCTTCTAGCGCACCGTTACAAACAAACGCACGAGCGAGGCGGTGTTTCAGAGCCCAGTCCGGCCAGATAAGAACGGTCGGCCACAATCAAGTGACCCCGCAGTCGAACGGGGTCCATTGTCAGTACCGCGTCCAGTTGGGTTGATTCAATTTATTTCACACTTCAATACCTAGGACCATTGCGGCAGACGATCGGCGATCGATAACCTTGGCGGGTCTCGCTGAACCGAAAGGGGTCTTATCATACTCGCACATTTGACGTTTGCCGAAGCGGTATAGTGCAAAATTATTTGTATGAGTTTTTTTTTGTAACTTTGGCTCGTTATCTGCAAACATAAATCATAAAGCGAAATGCGCAAAAAAAGAAAGTACATTAAGTTTGACTATAAAGAAAAAACTGCCACATGAAATCGTTTTTTGGGGTTGCAAAACTTACAACGTGTTATTGACGCAAAATAATTTGGCGTTTGTTTTTTGATGCTGAGTAATCACTCGTATTTGTTTTAAACCTTTCGTTGAGACGAGTTCAGTTGCAAAAAATACTATTCGTTGACATATAGTAAATTGTATATGCTTCGATGAAAATCCAAATCATTTAGCTATCGTTCAGTTAATAAATCTTCCACGATGGTATTTTTGATAATACTTCAACAAATTCTACAAACACTCATTCTAAATGTAGCAACTGATAACTACGCTTGAAGTTTTCTTAACATTTAATGACAAAATTGTTTGCAATACTTCTGGTCGTTAGCGAGGACGCGATCGCCCTTGAAACGGATCGTGACGCAGCAAACGCATCATGCAACGCACGCAGCCCCCAAACGCACTGCCCGAGCCGAGACACCCGCTGGCCTAATCCGTCGGACAATTAGACCCGCCCGGACGCTGTTACGATGCGTTACCCCCGAGCGCCGGTAATTTATGCTAAATGCCCATCCCTAGCCTCCGCTCCACCGTGTCTCACTCACCTGTAGTAATCCGTCTTGCAGTAGATATTGCCATCGCGTGAAAAGCAGGAATTGGCACCTTCGAGGGTTTGCCGGCAGATGCAACATTGTAGACAGCTAGCGTGCCACTTGCGCTCCACAGCTGACAGATAGAAGCGATCCTGCGAAATGAAATATAACGTACAAGAAAAAACAAAACGCATAAGGACAACGGACCGAAAGTGAAATCAATTATCTCACTAGCGAAACACTCTATCCCCACAATCGTACGCACACGCCCAACAGAAGCGATCCGCTCGCTAATCAGTCCCTGAGCAGTTTTGCCCACAATGATTGCAATAGAAAGATTATGTAATTTCGCCAACACTTCGGCAAAATGCATAATTACTGTACCACTTTCCTA
Organism: Anopheles maculatus; assembly: GCA_002091835.1. NCBI lineage: Eukaryota > Metazoa > Arthropoda > Insecta > Diptera > Culicidae > Anopheles > Anopheles maculatus. Next base: position 15,887 of record KZ062941.1, read on the forward strand.
CCTGGTGATCGTGTGCGTGCGTTTTGGGGGGGGGTTCACAAACGCTCGAAGTGAAAATTTGTGGAAGCGATTTTTATTTTTCTCTCCCAAACTCAAACTCTGCACCCGCCAGGTATATACACGGAAACATCATTGTATCCAAAATGCAATTCTTTGTTGCTACCGAATGTTGGACATACAGCCCTTAGCACGCTTACAGAAAGCAAAAAAAAAAACACTCAAAATAACCGAACAAAATCGTGCACAGGCATGCGTGGTACGGGACGCCTTTTCTTTTTACAGAACCCGACCGCCAAAGTGTAGATAAAAATTGGTCAATTATCGGCTCTTGACCGGCATGGATTTGGGGTGTTGGTATGCAACATAAAAATTGTTTTACCAGCCACATTTGAGGGGCCGTTAATCTAAGGCAACTCAAAAACAGCACAACAAACATTTAACCACAACCACAAATTCGACTGTCGACAGCTGACTTGCTACAGAGGGATACTTCGCGTAGCGCTTTTGCTTTGATAGTAACGTTTCAATAACGATACATCTGGAAGGTGTTATGATTTTCATGAATGAAGTGGACATGCAGAAATACGCCCAAATCAATGCAAATTAATGCCGAACCACAACGCTCAATGCGGTTACTTTAATGGGAACAGATTTTGCTCCTCTGCTGGTTTTGGCACTTAATAAATCCGCAATCGGGCGCTCAACAAAAACAGTTAATTGAAAGTCAAACAATTGATGAATTGTAGGTTTGTATTGCTGGTTTCTAGCGTGCAGATATCCCATCGTTGGCATATGTTTGTCGTTTTGGTAAGTTTTAATTTTCGTTGCCACTTTTTTGCTTCCCCATTCTAACAAGTGTGGTTACGGTGTGCACGGATGTTTTACACAACAAGTATACAAAGAATGACACAAATAAAAGGAAACCGCAACCATTGTAACAAGGCGCTGAATGTCTGATATTCTTTGTATGGTAAGATGCTCTAATCGATCAGATTGAGAGCATATGTGGCAAAACAAATGAATCTCTGTAGATAATTGCAACAATGCAAAAAAGTTCATCAAAAGCAATTGACCATAGCATTGGACTGCTTTCAAAGATTTTGAAGCCAACTATTCAGCGTCTTTCGTGTCATACGAATCTTTTATAAACAGGTAACATATTAAGGTGATCTCAATTTAAGATTTTAAGCTCCTTTGGAAGGAGCGAGGATTTGTCGAGGAATTTCAATAGAAAAATAAAACATGTTTTTTTTTTATTATACAGAGACGTTGGGTCTTTAAGACCACATTTGCCTGTTCCCTGGATACCCTGGACAGGATGAGCTTTTCAATATAAAAACTCACCGACCATGCCTTAGGCAAAGATGTCCATACGATGATCACTCAAAATCTGATCTGAGAGTCTTTCGTCAATCGTCCTGAGTAACCGAATAAAATCTTTCGCCCAACCTCTATCGGAGGTCCTTATCCAATCATTCTGTAGCCAAGACGAAGTAGTAACTGATCGTACTGGCTAAGAATATTATTTAAAGAATTCGAGAATCCTTCGAGATATCGTTAGTAGCTTTAAGTTTCACAACTCTTCCAAAGTAGTATCAATTTTTAATAGATATTGTTGAACGATCCTTATAGAACACCTACCTGTATCGGCATATCACAGCCCGCACACTCGTCCAGCCCGGTCGGCGGTAACTCGTTGGAAGATTCCGGACTGCTCGGACCGCCCGGTGGTTCCGATTTGAGCTGGATGCAGCTATTCAGCACGCTGGAGCTGTCCGAGCAGTCGCTCCGGTTGAGATCGGCATAGTAATTTGGTCTATCCGCTATCAGCCGATCCGGTGACTCAAAACTGTTGACAAGAAATGATGAAGATTTTAATACATCTTATATCTTATATATCTTATGTATAATATCTTACCTGTGGCAGCTGTCCGCGTAAAGATGGTTCACACCTAGCAAACCGTTGCCACCGGCCACCTTCAGGCTGTGTTCGCACGTATCCGTGCAGGAGATGCAGGTCCGATGGTTGAGGTTGTTGTTGTTGCTGTTGAGCTGGCATGCATTCGACAGGTCCGGGCTTCGCTCTCGCGGCGGGCCCAGAAACCGAGCACTCGGGTGCTGTAAGAGGCAACGTGTAACAAGTTGAATCAAAAGGAGCTCCTGTATTTTTAAAACCTTTCCATACATTTGATAGAAATTAGCTACAAAATAAACACTTCCTTCTCAAAAGCGCCCCCTTTTGTGTAAAACGTAAACAAAGATCAACAATCAAAGGATAAATTGTAAAGATATAAAGGTACGATGCTTAACTCGGCTTAGGTCCGCCCGTCCACTTTGATCTTTGATTATGTCAATTAGGCGTCATATATGCGAAAACAATAAATGTTGTGCATGCATAATGCGTTCTCAAGCAGGACCACCCCTGTTTTATTGGACGTACTATTTGAATGAAGCATCACAAAGGAGAGATAGAGAAGAAAATAAAAACAAAACATCAACCCTTATTGTCCCTCACATCTACCGGTAGGTTATGTTTATGGTTGATTTTTGTTTTCCTTTTTTTAAACCTTACAAAGTTTCCCTTTTAAATTTTCTTTTTTTCTAAATGAATTGTTTCTTTCCCTCTCAAACGTTGTTTTGCTTTTTGCGATATTTACAACAGTTTTTCAAAAGTGCAAAAAATCTTTCGACCGAATGAAAAAAAACACACAACAAATGCATGGGTTCGGCGTTCAGCCTCAACACCGCCAGACCGTCAACGGACAAAAAAGAATTAAAATAATTGTACATTTACAAATCCACACACCGAACAAGTGTGCAAGCGCATTGGCTGCAAGCGCGGGCTCTGCACGCAGGGAACCGAGAAAATGTTTTTGCAAATCTGCTGTCCCTTTTTCTTATTTATGCATCCACCACCACCTTGAAGGTGATTCATTTTTCTCTTTCACACTTCCCGCGACCTCCCCTCTTGCTACCGCATGCGCCGCCACGATGCAATTCTCATTTTGCCGGTGCAAAATGCTACAGAAATGCAGAAATGCAACTGTCGGACGGACGGAAAATCGGAAATTGGATGCAACGAGCGAACGAAGGCGAAGAAATACAATTGCAGCGTCAGAATAAATATAAGCTGGCTTCCTTGCCCGCGCACCACACGGTTGGATTCGATTGGAGATGCATTTTCCTTTTAACACTCGGACTCCTCGGGCCGCTTTCATGTGGCTTCCGAAGCGGTTGAAAAAGCGTCTGCAGTCATTTTGGCATTTGTAGATAATATAAAAATTTCACGCTCCAATGAACCCTCCCGTAAGCATACAGTCTGAAGAGTCTGAACTGTTTATACATTCGCATTCATAATTTTCCATCCGCACAGTTCCATCTGCTGCCGGTAGGAAAAATGAAACTCACGGTGGAAAAGAACCAAACAGGCGATGTAAAAAACATGGTAAGTTGAAACGTATGCAATCAGAGATAGGATAAAAAAAACGCTACCTCTTTCATTTTCAGGTTCTTTCTGATAAGATACTGAAATGATGCTCAGGTACGAGCCGCAAGTTTTACGCCCTTAAAACCACCGAAAATCCACTGCACCCAAGCGTATCGTCGTGAAAAGATAGCTTGGTTCATAACTTCCGGGAGGAGCGATTTAATATTAATTTATTAAGTATATGAAACGATCTTCTCATGTTCTACTTTAGCAAACAGATAAAATTTGTTTATTGGTCAGCAAAAAACCAACATCCGTAATAGCTAAACATTTCTTAAAGTGGAACAAGCTTGGGCCAATAAATAGACCAAAACTGTAATCACCAGTTCAACTTGTCTAAATTCAGTGTTGATTCTTGAAGCACGCACAAGCGTGACCCTTGTGACAGCAAAAACCACACACCAAGCAATACCCAGAAGGGGCACATAAACAATGTTTTTCCCCACTACGCACTCACAGTATGACTTCCGTGGGTCAACTTCAAAACGAGCCGCAAAACGTTTGTAGATAATCTTCAAATTGCGGTTACTTACAACAACTTACAACAAAAAACAAATCTATTTAACTCTTAATAACATCACACGCATATTCGACGCACAGCACAGCAGATAAGTTTTAAAAATAGAGCGAATTTAGAGCCTCAACCCGAACCCCATCATCAACTCATCAAGCGTCCTAATGAAGCCCTTAATCAATTGGTTAGTAATTTGTTTTTCAATCAATCGGCTCCCGATCGGTTTGGAGCGCGTTTTGATGTTTCGTTCGAGTAATTTTCAGTGTTTTTGTTACGATGTGCTATGAAAGTTATGTTTTTTTTTCCCCGAGCAGCTTGATGACATCGGCACATTTCTAACTTGACCTGGTACAACCATCCGCACCGTTTCGTGTGTGCCGTTATCTACGTCTATCGGTCTGGCGCGGAACACTGACCTATGGTTTCGTATGCTTTGTTTTTACACGACACAGCCACTCGCAAAACCCATAACACGATCAGGAAGGCAGAGGACACACGCCTCTGACGCTGATAAGGATGATTTATGCAGGTTTGATAGCAGTATGGCTGTGCGTTGACGGTACTAGAACTGCTCTGCTACCTCGGGGGGAGATTGTTTTCCTTCAGCGATCGAACGGTCCGTAGCATAGTTTCGTTTTCCGCTTGGAAAATACGCTTTAAAAAATCGTTTTTCTAATAGCTTAAAAGTATCTCTTTAACACTTGTTAATCATAATGTTCTATCACTCTACAGCCGATAATCAACGGACGCTTGTTTTAACGCTCGTTACATACTAAACAAATCCTTCCCGAAGAGTACGATTATCGGGCGCAACCGTGTCGCTGATTGTGTAGACCGATATATCGGAAACAACAAAGCACGACACGCATTTCCCATGTCATGTCATGTCAAATTACCATGCCACCACTCAAACGAAACTCACTCCCACGCCCACCGGCCATACGCAAATGCACTTTGCCGTAAACACATGCCACAACTCATCGGCAAATGATATCGTTCGGGCGAATCGATCGTCAATTAATAACCGCAAGCCTGTCAAGCGTTCAATTTCCCACCGGTCGGCCGCATACATTGGGGTGGGGGAAAGCGGTTTTCCCTCCGCCGAGCTAGTTTGACAAGCGCAAATTAGTGTCACCGGTGCGTCACATGCGTTTTCCTTGCACTGGGCAAAGACTTCCAGACGAAGCAACCCGCTTGACGGTTGGAGTTTTGATAGAACGGAGCTTAATTGTGGTTGCTTGACGTATCGGCGTACCGCATCACAAAGCCGGGAAAGGAAAATCTTGCCCCCGGAACTTGCATTCCGGACAGATTGATAGCTTCTAATGTGTCAAGTGTTGTAGTCCTCGTTTTTTTTTTGTTGTGGTCGCTCGTATATTTGAAGATTTTAGACCCGAAACTCTTCCACCGTACAGCAATACTTCGTTAAACACGAAACATCTGTTCCCGACGTGCTTGGCTGTCGGCTCGAATTCTTGATTGTCGGCAGGCGAGTAGGCGCCCTACCCGAGCAAAGATGGAAATGAAAAATGGTCCCTACTTGCTGTTTCACCGCACCGGCTTTTCCTTCTTCTATCTTCCACTAACCTTTTTTCGCCGACGAGACACACTAAGAACGGGGAAAAAACAAACACAGATACACGTTGGCCAACTTGTCTCCATTTCCCTTACTTACTGCGCTTCCGAACACCAAAAACAACCGGAAGCGGGACATGAAAAATCACCCACCACCTAGCACCGTATCCATATTTATATAAATAATTAAATGACACTTCTGGGGCGGTCCGGTGGTGTATCCGATAGCGGCGCCGGTCTTCACACGGCAGGACCGGGGTTCGAATCCCGGCGGACCGCCTCCCCGTACGCAGGACTGACTATTCTGCTACAACTCGAGCGTTCAAGGTGTATTGTGAACTTGAGCTAGCGGCCTGCACCGCAACACCGGCCGGTTTATAGTCGCCACTAATGAGTGAAGCTAGGGTTTTGATCGGCCAATTTATGCAATGTGCAACATTGTTAACGGTGATGTTAAACCGCGCACGTTGTGTCGAATAAAGCGAAACAATAGACATAAACCATCATCCTTTCGCGAGTAAGGTTGGTCAAAAGTAAAACAAAAAAATTGCACTGATTTACAGCGTGCCCTCTTACCGGGTGCTGAATCGTAACGCCAACTTGACGTACTGGTAGTAGCTGTATATTATGTGTTTGTTAAATTTTCAAATCAAACAACCTCCTGCACAAACTCAATCATTACTTAGCATTCAAATAAAAGCACACAAACACTCGCATGCTCTGCATCCCCCATAAACTAGTTTTTGGTTTTTAGTTTTTCACTACCTTTTCATCTTGTAATTTCCCGCAGCGCCCTGTGCGCTCTGCTTCATCTAGGCTCGTAAATTCACACAGACGTGAGCATGTGTGCGCGCGCGCGCGCTCGCGTACCGAGAAAGATTGTAATAAATCTAGCGAGACGATATAAATCACAATTTTATTTCTCGTTACTGTCACGCGTGTTGTATCACATGTGGACGTACAGTGACAGCTTTGAAATGGCTCTTTATATCCCGAGCCGGCATCGTTGTGCTGCACCACTTTCTTGGCTCCCTGGATTGCTGTTGCATTCCTGATTGCAACTGGAATTGGGGAGCCGCATATAATCTATTTACATGCAGGACCGATTGCTAGGCAAGCTTGTTCGCTTTAATAATGTCTTCAGATTCACGATTGAAGAGTATTTGAACGATGATTTATCTAGCTTTCTTTTATGTTTTTTCTGTGATTAATGAAGTAACGTGTTGGAAATAGATAATCTTAAATAGCAATAAAAATAAAACTACTATGAACAATTTGACGAATTAAATTTTACTCAAATCCTACATCTAAGATTTTTAATCCTACAAGCAGTGGCGGATCAAGTCAAGAATAAGATTAAGTACCGGGTCTCTTGATAGCTCGGTCATCGCAAGAGTCTGCTTTGTTTGCTTATATTATGATCCGTCTCTGCCTACCAGGAAGGCATGCCAAAATATTGTATCGCTGCTAAGGTCAATCAGTCTTATCACTCTGATGACTTTAATCTTAAACATGAGTTTTGAACAACAATATTGATCTAGTCGAATTTTCTCATCAGAGCCCTACAACATTTGAACATTTGAAGAGTCCTACGATACTGTTGGTCTTTCTCTAGAAGTCAAAATATAATTTGAAACGTGATGTGACTGTGACCAGTATTAAGGATGTGCCTTACTATCTCCAAATTTTTAGTCTTAAACATGAGATTCATTGAATGAATACATCTTGAAATGCAGTTCCTGGTCTATTTTGGCTACAGCTGTTCTAAATCAAGCGTTATCTTTATAATATTTTATCAGCACATGAAAGACATGCTATAAAATGCATTGGACAAACAGGATTATCGTTTATAAAAGAAGATTATCGGACACGTTTTTGGTAATACACACCTTAGCCAGTTTTAAATCATTTCAACAATGAGGAAATCCTTTCCGTTTTTAATTCGATTACTACATCTCTTACT
>KZ062941.1:25604-42870 GCA_002091835.1 Anopheles maculatus
TGTTTTGTATTAAATATTTTTTGTTCAAAATAAAACAACAACTAATTGAAACAAATCTCTCTAAACAAGCAGTGTAATCGAACGCCTAGACTTTTTGCTGTCCTACCGTGTGTGATCGTCGCTAAATTACCCTTTTCTAGCCACTAATCTTCACCGACATTCCGACAATCACAAAGTGCGTCCCGATCAGCGTCCAACACGCGTTTGAAGTGCGTACCGGCTCACCGACACACATTGGTGGGATTAATTTTTTATTTAATTTGCCCGGCAACAGGCCCGATTAGATAAGGAGCAAACAAATCCGTATGGGTTTTGGGGGATCGTTCGCTACCGAGCCGGATGAGATTGGGCGAGATGTTCCATGGGAAAGCGTGACATGACAAGCCTTTCTGAGCGGTTATATAGCTCTGGTATGGTCACGAGAAAGGCTGAAGACTTCTCCGGTGGTTTTTGCCCTTGTTTGCCAAAAATACGCGTTCGCTGTTTTCATTTTTCTGTCAAGGGGCTATCAATTATCAAATTTGCTACCGAGTTGAAAAATTTCAAGGACATTCCAAATCACGCGTTACGGGAGACTGATAGGGGACGGTTAGATTAAGCATAGGAAAGGTTACACAAACGATGCCAAAAAACGAAGCAAACCAAAGGGTAAACATACATTGTTTCTAAATGCCGCACATCACAACAACCGATATCGCATCTCTACGCCCCAAAAAAACCAAGTGCGCACTCTAGGTGGATTCGAGTGTCTCTATCGCGCGAGTTCCATCGGCACGCAAATGTGAGCGTGTACGCTTTGCAGCCAAACGAATGTTTTCAATTCTAGTATGCAGCGCAACGAATCTTTGATCATGATTTAGATTCCTGCTATTTTGGGAAATTCGGAAGCGGCTTCCCATATTTCACCGGCCTATCCTCAGCAAAGTCAAAGGTTGGCTCACCGATCTTCTCCTGTCGAGGACGGCAGCCTTATCATATGGTCGTATCCGTTGTCTCGCTCTTCATCGCCTATCTTTTTTAGGGTGCCAACGGTGGGATGGTACCGATGGTTGCAATGTCGCCATCACGAGCACATTGCTGACATTTAATTAGTGCACGGAGTGCCAAAGTGTGGAATGTGAAACATCGCCCTAAACCCGTGCCCGTGCCGTGCTCTTTGCAACGTAATTCACCCAGAACCTTCGGCGAAATCTGTGACACTCTGTCGCTTCGGGGTTTTGGCAACCCAAAATGCAAGGTCCTGTCGCGAACCAGCCGCAAACGGGGAGCAAAGGTTTTGGTGGGGAATTTTACAAGATTAATCGAGCTTCCGGCACTCCGGATTCGGTGGAAGTGATCGAAATGTTGTATGTAATTTGATTCATTTTTTTATTTTGCTCTATTTTATAGTCGATTTCCATTCTTGAGAGTGTTTTTTCAGGGATTTAATCATTTCTTCATAATCAAAGATTATGATTATGCCAACCTTTCAACGGTTTCAATATGATGCTCATGTACTATAGTTAGTTGAGCTATAGGAGATTAAAAAAATGTCTCCATTAGTCTTAATTCTGATAATACAGTCACAGCCTTTAAAACAGTGAAAGATCTAGAAATGAAGTTTCATTCATTCATTCGTACTACTATTGTTGACTCGGCTTTAACAAATTCTTCTCTATTCTGTAGAATCGATAAGAATATCGAAACAGCTCTTGGTATTCCACTGTCATATTGCAAGACTGTCATATGCACAAGAGGCTTCCGAGAAATTCCCAAGAAGCTGGTTATGAAAAATTTTCTATACGTTGACGAAGATTCTGTAGAAGATGGGAATATTGACAAAAAATCCTCGGTCAATACTAACTCAGACAATCACTCAGAATGAGAGGTTGATGGTGAGCATGTCGTCTATAGAAAAGACACCCATCTATGCTCAGAAGCTACCAATGAAGTATTGTAAGCTATCCCAACAGAAAAAATTGCTCACCGATTCCTTCAATGATCTGCAAACATAAGTAAGTGATAATAGTTTAATTTTCATCGCCACGTAAAATTGGTCTCTTTTTTAAGGTAAAATTATGAAAGTATTTATTATGAGCTATATCGACAGAGAAAAAGAGTCGCACTTTGGTGACATTGCTGGGATCAGCTATCAATAAGCAATGGGAAGATTAAGCACTTTTTTAATAACAACTTAAACTTCCGACAACTGTGCGTTGATGAGTTTAATATGACTACAAATAAAACTTAATTCAGTATTAGATTTACATTTGTATGCCTTGCAAGTGTTTCTCGTAGTTAATTTTAATAATGTTTCTCTCAAACCAACATAAAAAGTGTCATGATTAATTTAATTATATCATTGATCTCTATCAACCAACTTTAATAAAATTATTCGTGTGTCTCAATTTATTACTGTCTAATCATCTTAGCTATAATAATTCAAATATTATTAAAGGCTCGTACGAAACGACCAGATATTCACCTGGGTAGATAGGCAGAACTGTACTTCAAGTTACGGAAATTCAAGTCAGGAGGACATCCAGAAGTCTCAAGCCAAGCCATCCTGATGTTGTAGTATCCGAACTCTCCAATAAGAAGGTCAACATATTCAACAACATGTAAATCGTTTTAAAACGGTTGCCTTAAACATTTTTACAGTTATATCAACACCTTTAAACCATTTAGTTTTATCCATTTGCTTTATTTACCAAATACTTGTTCCAGTTCTAATTCCTTTCATTTTACCATACTCAATCAGTACAAGCCTTTCCTCGATTTATTTCGTCCACCAGCTCGATTTGCTCTGCTACGCAAACCCTGCACAAAAGCAATCAATTGATAACTGCCGTCGGACCAAAAACAAAACGATCTTTTAAACACTCCTTAACCTCCCATTTACCAACGCTGCAACTGTCCTTGATATGGACGCAACGCTTCACTTTTACACTCTCGTTTTTATTATTGCACAATCTCCACCAAAACCAAAATCCTGATAAGACTACGCACCTCTCCCGAAATGGTGCGTCACCATCACAACAGGCACCACCATTGCCTAGGTCGGAAATATTTCGGCCAAATGTAACTTTCCACTGTGGCGAAAAAAAGGCTCTCCCATTATCAGCTCCCAAAACATAGCACATCGTAACAGCCATTCCTTCCTGTGTTTAATCGAACCGATTTATGTTCTTTTTATTTTGTTTCATACCGATAATCGGCATATTCCCATCCGGCATGCTTTAACACCATCCATGTGGAAATCACATTTTACCATTGTTGGGATTATCTGAGAGTGACTTTTGGTGTGCTGCACCGCACAGGATGAGGTAGGTTCACCCTGTCTGTCAGTATGGTTCCGGGGCTTAGTTGACCTCTAGAGTGTGCCTTGCTTTGCATGTGCTAAGATGCTTCCTGTGGGTTATGGCAACGCGTTGTCTATCCCGTACGGTTCCTAATTTGTTGCAAGTTGTCGTTGGGCCAGGTTCATTAGGCAACAATCAACCGATTTGCAAGAAATTCGCATTTAGATGGAGTTTGCTGGAATTGTAAACATAGCCCAAACAAACGTCTTGCATCCGGCAGGAAATGAGAATGGTTTACAGTTTATGTTTTTTTTTCATTCTATTCCTAGAATTGATTAACAGCTTTATCAACTAAATACAATATTATATTTATTTGCAATTTCACTTCCTGGCCGAAACGGACTGTTGCAAATAAAATTTAAAAAACCAAACACATTGCACGACCCGTTATTGTCTTGCTCCATTTGCATGTGCTTTCATTCATTGGAGTTGGACCTTTTTTTTGTGTAACGGTTGAACATTTGACACAAGGTTATCAAGAGACTAGAGGCATTGTGCAGGCACGTGTAAAATCTTTACTGCTGTGGTGTATTTTATTATTTTAGCAATATTGTGTGCCGAGAGCCGACGGAAACTGATTGCTTAACTTGAAGCTGCTTACAGAATGAAGTTCGCTCAGCTTATCAACTATTATCACTTCATGACAAACTCGGTCTCGTTCTAGTTCTTTGCGCGTTGTACAAAACAAAAAATGAACGAACTGCACTCACCCAATGCATTATAGGGCGCTCCTCCGTGCACACGCCCATGTGAGAGATCGGTGGCTGGTTGATGCTGTTGACCGGTACTACACCCAGCGGGGTCCTCGCACCGGGCACCCCGTGTTCTGCCGTGTGCAACGTCACCGTAGCCACCGTGTCGTACGTATTCACGAAACGGTCCCGCACAGGAACAGGCTGCCCACCGGTTCCCGATAAGTTTGTTGGGAAGTGTGCCGCAAACTGATCGGACGATAATGACCAGGTTCACGTTCGTGATCGAGGTTCGACGTTATTTATAAACAGTCCTTTTCTTTCCCAACACTAGTTTACAGTATTCTACACGCTAGCTTTGCATGGTCTGGATTTCCTAGAATGTTACTTTTTTTCGCGAGGATTCTGTAGAACGTCCATTTCTTTGCGCTCGACCTATTTCACTGAACACAGAGCACTTCGAATGGCCTTGTTGACGCCCAAAACTTGTTCAACGATTTCCTCTAGAAGATGCGTTCACACACATTTTATATATTAGCAATACAGCCGATAAACTTCACTATACTGTCATCGGCTTCAACACAATCGACGACAGTTCCACACACACGTTGCTTCCAGCAACAAACGAAGGAACCATAGAAAATGCTGCTGTCCACTTGTATGACACTAGACGGTTTTCGGTTACCAATCAATGTCACACTTGCGGGCGCTTAAAATCACGACATTAAAGCGATTGAAATCATCCATAGTTCACCTTGGTACGAAAGGACCCAGAACTCTGGAGGTTCGTGCTGGATTTCCTCTGCTTCCCTTCCACAACACACCAGCCAGCATATGCACTATCACACACAACCGCACACTCTCGCACTCGATTGATTGATATATTTTTTGCCTCCTTTAACTTCTCTAGTACTGCGATTGGTTTCGGGCCTTATCAGTGCAGCATTCCCACACAGCGCACACGACACGCGAAAAGTGTATTCGTGAGAGAACGCTACAAACAGACACTTGTCGCCGAATGCAAACACCGCGCACACAAATCACTGCCTGCCTGGCTGGTTGGTACTGCCGCTGGTGGACTGTTGGTTGCCGCGAAAGGGGAACACAACACAGGAGTCGGCACGTTACAGTGACCTACCGAAAGGGGTAACACCAGCAACAGGGTAGTGACACACCATTAGAGCATGGAAGAAAAACCAAACACACACACACACACACAAAACGTACACGCTCTTCTATCGCACACGTACACGAGGAACACACAGCCGGGCGGGGGAGAGAGCACTGATCACTCTGGGTGGAAGGAACAAACAAAAAATGCGCACCCACCAAAAATCTCGCAAAACTTCACACGCGCGACACGGGAAACTGTTTTGCTGATGACAATGACGGCAACGGTAACGGCGACAACGACGACGACGACGACGTGAGTTTGTGTTTTCTGTTGACCGACGGGCGCGGGCGCATGCGTTGTTGCGGCGTTGGTTTCCGTTCGACGAGCGCGACGTGAATGCCGTGCCGCGGAAAAAGCCTTTTCAGAAAACATATGGCGAACGCGACGAGTGAGATGAAGCGAAAAGTGGGCGTGGCTTCGCGGGGTTGATTATACAAACAAAACGGGAGGAAGCAGACGGAGAAGCGAAGCAAAACTAAGAAGAAACTCAAACAAGTTGCGCACAGGGTGATTCGAAAACGTTTCCTTCGAAGTACGTTAGGGATAAAAATTAATGTTTTTTCTTTTGAAAACGACATAATTTTCATTTATAAATCGTTTTAAGAAATGATACTTTTAAGTAAACTTATAAAATAACCTGTCTTTGGCATATTATCACTAAGAAATATATTATAGCAGCAAAACATAAACAAAACACATGAATGAAATCTCATTTTTTATTAACTCCGTCGCATGTGTGTTTGTTGATGCATCTTTTTTTCTCCTTTTTTACTCTTTGCTTTCCTTCTTTTTTTCTCTCTTTCTCTTTCTTGCTTTTTCGTTGTCTCTTTCACTCTCTCTCTCTTTCTTTCTCTCTCTCTCTCTCTCTCTTAAACATACACATGCACACTTAATTGTTTATATATTTACCCTCATGCAAGAGCCACTCGGACAGTTTTTATGTACGTTTATCTCTTGTTTTGCGTTCTTTCGTTCACTCTCAGCCGTCACTCTCGCCGAACAGACAACAGTGCGCTTCTTGCGATCTTTGCGCGCGTAACGACGGTTTCTGTAGTTTTATTTTTTCTTCGTGTCCGCGCGTTCTTTCGTCGGCCGGCTACGCATCGTATGCAGCATCACCCGATGGGGAGCATCCGATGTGGCGTTCACGATCAATGCAAGCGATTGTCGTCCATCCACACAGGCGTACATTCGGCCGGTAGTAGCACCGGTGCAGTTTATAAAATGAGATAAAACGTGTTTTTTTTTCGCTCTACTGCCGTGTATTTTTTTATATTTATGCAATCCTATTTTCTGTTCTTTTAGTATCATATCTAATAAATAATTGTCTTATTAATAACCTGAGCAAAGCTGTAAGATTTATTGTAATTTGTATTATTTTATTACGCGTTTGGAAACTATTGGAATAATTTCTCATATTGAAGTTTTTTTCTATCGATAGATATAAGATTTAGTTCATGGTGGGAATTTACGAACGAATTTTTATTTTACGAACATTTATCTTACTATTTTACTAACATTAATTATACTTATTGCACTTTAATTGCATTAGATTTATTTTATCTACAGAAAACTTGCTAATTTTTGTAAAAAAATTATTTATAATGTTTTGTTAATAAACTTCTTCATGTAGTTTTAACTATTTTTTTGCCAATAAATGTTTGTATCCATTAGAGACTGGCTAACAATATTGATTTTAACAATGATTCGTAATCGTAATATTATGCAAAACATGTTTAAATTGTTGAACTTTTAAATTTATTTAATAAAGCCTCCTTGAAGCAACTTTAACGCAAACTGCAATCTATCACCCAACAATAAAAGCAAACAAATATTTAAAATCCAAACTTTATGCCATATTTAAAATCCATTGGAACCGGTTCACAAAAAAAAAATAACATCAATCACAACAATGTACAGTTTTGCCCTCCATCACATCACAAAGCCCTCGCCGGAATCCTCCCGGAGACTTCCCTAACGAAGGTCTTTCGATGAAAAGTGACGTTAAATTTGATACCGCTTCTTCGACTACCGTACACGAAGCGCCACGCCGTCCGCCGACAAACCGATCGCATAACATCCGTGCTAATGATCAAACGGTACACCAGCAGCCGAATGGAATTCCTTCGAATAATGCCCCGACCGGTGACAATGCAACGCGCAACTCGTGCTCTGTCTTTTTCGCATGAAACCTAACGCGTCGCAGCCGATGCCCAACAAACAAACAAACCAGCCAAAAGAAACAAAACAACCGTTCGGACTTTGCATTTTCCCGAGCCGTCGTCATCAAACGACAATAAATATTGGACCAACGACACCAATGGGCGATCAGATTTGATGGAGTTGTACCGGGTAGGGGAAATCGGACGCGGGCGGCAAGAGAATCAAGCAATATTTTAACCGAAAAAATAGGAAACGAAAACATACTAATAGGACAGGTCGGTTGGATCCAGTCCGCTTGAACCCAATCGTCACCCCCACGAGAACCAGCTTCAAGCACAGATTCCAGTACATAAATATGTTCCGTTTCCGAGCTACTAACAACAATCGTTCGACTTCCTCCGAGCGGCCAGGTTTCATAATTTATACTTCTAATTTTGTGCCACCGAAGGAGTACCGTGCAGACGGCGATGGAGGCGCTAATAAGCTCACCGCATACGATCTCCGCCATCGTGGCGAGGCGAGAAATGAAGGACGCCCAAAACGCGAAAGACAGTCAAGCTCCACAAAACATTGTCACTTGACGGGACGGGAAAAATCCCAACCAATCAAACGGTCGAAGAATGTCACGAATGTCGCAAAATATTAATGTTTCCCTGCTGGGGAGGAAAAACAAAACAACAGCGGTCTTCTGGAGAACAGTAACAAATCGCATCTCCACTGTCCACATCTGTCTGTGCGGATCGTCAGGAGGACGTCGGACAGACGGAATGACTTCATTTGGTATCCATCTTTATTTGCAGCTCGCGGAAGTCCGTTTCCATTTCTTGCGTTAGGAGAGGTGGTTGGAATATGCATAAATTGTAGATGTTGCTGATGATGATGATGATGATGTTGATGATGATGGGAGCCCACGATAGATTTGGACAATTTTCTCAAGCCTCAAAACATGCTCCACACCGAAAGGCAGCAAAAAAGAAGACGTTTCCAACCAAAGAGTTCGGGAGCTACTTATTGCGCTCATCGATCGTAGCCACGATCGGGTGTCTAAGATATCACTGTCATTCCCATTCCGACTCGTTTCCCGAAGCGGAATAAAGCGATACAAACTGTATGGAAATTCGGTGGCATCGTTATATCTTAATGACGCATTGGTGCAGGAAACGCATGAGATATCGAACCGCTGTTCCAGCTGCAACAAATGAGAGGGAAACAAATGTGGGAAGCACCCGATCAACTTCAGACCTGCGATCGTTATGGTGCGTCGCAAGCGGGAAATCCTAGCCCTTGCCGCTTCTAACCCATTGAAATTTTAACACAAAAGCGAGTTTATGATACCACACGACCCAGTGGCCACAACAGCAGCGGGCATCACGTGTTCCAGTTGACAGAAATGATTATGAATGCGTTCACCCGATCTGTCGACAGACGAACAAATGTTTTACCGGTGTTTGCTGGGGAGATTTAAATATTAGACAACCAATTTTCGATCACCGTTTTGAGATTATTCAGGAATGCAACAGTGGTGGGAAATGTCTACCTCACAGCGTGAACATGTGTTGCAGGTGGAATCGTGGAATGGACATTCTTTCCATTTCAGGGACGTTTAACTTGAGGAAGCAGAGCATATTTAATCGCTACTGCTCTATTTTATTGCTTCATAAATTGTTCGTCTTCCATATGTCAAAGATTGTGATGTAAATGAGAGAAAATAATGTACTATCGCTGTGTATCTATGTAATTGTACTATCTTATTTTTACATACGGTAGATCGTGACCGAAGTCCTATTTGAATCGTTCTTCTGTAGCAGGGAATGAACAAGGACCCAGTAATGTGATAAAAGGTGCTAGGAAAATGAAGGTGCTAGGCATCGCGCTCTAACTGCATATTTAAGGCGAGCTTTATGATCACCTCTACTTTATCTTGAATCTAATGAGACGCCTAAAGTGTTCAAACGTGATCTAGTGTCTGTAACGACAATCATCTTTTTGGATTGAAGTAGCAAACGTTACAGTGCAAAGTCGTTCGTGCTTTATTGCTATACAGACAGTTTTTAGTGCTGGATGTTGGATTGATTGCCTGATTGCAGGTCTTAGTACTTCCCGAAGTCTCACCATTTGCTGCTCACTTGCACCTTCTTTGTTGCTCACTTGCAAGGATCCATGGAATAGTCTCGACGATGCTCGTCCTTTGGCCTCTGTTGCAATATATTAAGGAAGTCACATTTGCAATAGAAACTTATTGGCCTTATTTGCAATATTTTCTTATCAGGCGCTACAACCGCCTCGTGGCCTTGGCCTGCTTCAATCATCACATAATTCAATCATCACAAATACTGAGTTGTATTGCCATGATCTCTTGAAATGATTACGATGTAATGTTTTAGTTTTTCTTTGTTTTGATTGATGTAATATTAACCCTGAAATAAAATTTAATAAAATTGCATTTTTCTGTTACTTACTCGTCTGTAAAAATAATCATAAAATGGTTACATTTCTAGGTTTAGATCGTTCCGGTTCTCATACTTTCTATCCTTAATTCTCGTTTCGTTATATTTTATTCTGACATATATTGTTTCTTTGTATAATATAGTTACTAAAATTCCCATATTAAAAGTACTTTAATATTTGCATCCGTTCCATTCAAATCAGTTACAAAAAATTAAACAACGCTCGTTGCACGTTCATTGGGCAAGAAGAATGATGAGCTGGAAGCGGTGTTGTCCCCCCAGTCCCGTACACCAACACAGGCGTCAGAAATCGATAACACGATAAATAAACTTGAAACTATTTCAAAAGCCCTCAGCATCATAGTAGGCTCCTGTTACGAATTGCTACCGTGTGTAAGCATGACGACAGAAAAAAAAATCAACACAAACACACACAGAAAACAATAAACATTGAGTGTTGAAACTTTATGCGATCCAGCAACCACAAACGGGGCATTCCGTGGCACTCATTTCACATTGCAATCCATGTGCAACGCCTCCACGGATCACGTGAATCACGTACCGGTGCCGTATCCGTGTTTGAAAATAATTATTAATAAAGAATGCAGGTAAAAAACGATCTCAATCACATCCCCACAATATCGACCCACACGTGCGTGCACCGTTCATGTGTGCTTTAATGTGTGTTGATGTTGTTTTTGCTCTGTTTCTCTATTAATTTCTGGTACTTCCTCTCTTTATGCAGTGGTAAAATCGATGCGAAACGCTCTTGATGCGAGCTCTCTCGTACGCGAGTTGAAAATTTTCTGCTCGAACCGGTCCCGGTAAGGGTGGCCAGGTCACCGCAAACATCATGTAGCATTCACACTTTGATTTTTTACGCTTTTTTCGTTAGGGGCACATTCTCGGCTTTAGGATTGTTTTAATGATTTTCGCTTGAATACTTCCACTAGTAGCCCTTGTGGCAAGCCATTCAAAAAACGGTGGCATAAAAGGATTAACCATGCTTTTCCCTTCCTCTTTCCTCTCCTCCTCCTTTTATGCCCCGCTCCAGCCCACCTTCCCACACAAAACACGTGGGAGGAATTCGCGAGAAGCACGATGCGCGTGATAAGTGCGGTGGTCGCGAGGTTTTATTGATTCCGCGGAAACCCCGTAAAGCCCGGTGCAGAACAGAACGCGGGCAATGATTTATAGCGCTTCATCAACGTTCGAACGGTCGGTCTGATGGGTTATCTCTCGCACGTTCACGTGGGTTTACACAAGCGTGGCCGAGAATCCTTTCAGCTAGCGGCTTTTCAGGTGTCATCGAAGCAGTAACGTTTGTGGCCGTAAATGTGTGCGAGACAACCTTCGATCCGATCGGCTAGGTGACGATTGATTGCCGATTGATCTTGTCCAAGTGCGTTCCGAGAATACCCGCGAGAACGGGGAACGTGTACGGTTGATGCTTCCGAACCCGGTCGAAATTGAAGTGTTCTTCGTTTCGGTGTGGTGTGAATGATGCTTGGGAGGTGATTAGTTGGAATGAGAAGCAATAGGAAAAAATATAAAAAAATAGATGTCTTATTATGCAGAAAGAATTCACTTATTGTATTCTATTTACTGTAATATATAACCTCGATATCATGTATAGTGAAGAGCTAGATTAATTATAAGCAAAAAAAGAAAACTAAATTACGGAGCTAAAGGATCGTTTATCGGTCTAAAGACTAAGATCAAACTGTAGTCTCTGTGTTTATCAGCTTAACATCTGATAGTTCTCCCATAGGGAGACAATAAATGTTAAATTAGTTATTGTAAAGATGCATAAGGGAGTTACTTTGCTAATAAGTAAGTACACAAAATATACTTGAAGGAGAAGTTAATCGCTAACCGACAGTTCATATATAGACATTTCAGAAACACACTATATGGCTCAAACGGCCAGGACATTCAATAGACTATCTGAGCATTTCGATTTTTGCAAGTGAGCAGTTTGACAGCATTCAGGGAACGCTTGCGTTTCGTTCCGTAGAATTTCGAAGTAATGTCTGTATAACGTGTAATGTTTATCCTGTGTAAATTAAGCCTAGTTAAGCCGTTTCAGAAGGATTTTTGGCCCCGTATGTGTGGAAGTACAGTGGAGGAGCCGTTACAATGACGAGCTCTACGAGCTGTACGGTGAACTCACCATCGTGCAGCGAATTAGGCTCGCCAGGCTCCGGTGGGCTGGTCATGTCATGAGAATGGCACCGGACGACCCAGCCCGTAAAGTCCTTCTGGCCTATGTGGCCGTCCACATGGACAGAGGAGGCGTGGTAGGCCCAAACTGAGATGGAGTGATGGCGTTGATGCGTCCGCCAGAACGGCCGGGATAATGAATTGGCAGACGACGGCGCTAGACCATGAGCGGTATCGAGGATTGTTGCAGCAGGCCAAGACCTCGAAGAGATCCTCAACGAATCTACTTACTATTATGTGTATAAAATCGTAAAAGAATATGGGAATTCAAGAATATTATTGCGTCTATTTATAAATTAACTCTTAAAAATACACTCTTGTTCACTTTAAGCAACTCAAATGCAAAAACTTTGACACGCAGAAGCTCGGTCATTACAAAAGTTAGGCTTTGTTTCAAGCGTTACATTTCATTTTCAGTTGTTCTAGTTTTGAATTCAATAGTTACATGGATTTTAGAGTGGTCCAGTTGTTTTGTCCTTTACTACAATCAAAGGAATAATGAACAAAACATTTGAAAAAATTGTAAGATGTGTTGCAAAGACTAAGCTAAAGGATATTTATGCAATGAGTAGTAGTTACGGCTTAATGCAATGAGGTTTGTTAATAAGAGATGGTCATGCCAGAAGCATACAGTTTATTCTATTCAGTTAAATATTTTACTTGTACTTCAAACAAAAACATAAACAATATGGATAAAAAAATAAAAGATACAAAATGGTGCTTCTGATCAAAAAACCACATTGCTCATCCTGAACAGGTTTATACAATTTTATCAATCGACTTCATCGAAACAAACCGTTTCTGTCAAAACATAAACAATCGCCCCTTCCAATGTCCCATTATTTTAAACGCGTTATATATTTTACCCCTTTTTTGACCCTTAAAAAATATATCAAAATATCAAATATTTCACAACAATTTTAGCAACATCCACAGCATCGTGATTGATTGACATAACTAAAACGAATCCAAAGCGAAACAAAACTTTTATCAACTGTCACTGGTGGTGCACATTTGGTAATAAGGGATGAAAAAAAAAGGACGTGTGCCCTCAAAACGGCCACAAAGCCCTCTTCATCGTTTGTGTGGGAGCGTTCGGACTAACAAAACTATCCAGCTTCAATGTTAGTTGCTTGAACGTCTGTTTTTTTTTTTCGCTCATGATAAATAGAAATACCTGTGTCGTTCCCAAAAAAAGAAGGAAGATAACCCCAAATCCAAATCTCAATACCCTCCGCCACACAACGCCGCTTGAGCCGATTTGTGAAGTGATTTGTAAATATCATAAAAAAGGAAGCACGTGGCGCGCGCAAAATTCGCGCATTACTTTCATCCTGCATGTACAGTTTACTTCCGTTAACGAAGGGTCATTTCCGGAATTGTGTGTAGCATTTTTTCGATTGATTAAGGGGGAAAAAAAACTCCGAAGCGGTGCTAGGGAGCGAAAAACAACAAACCCCGGGACGGATCTGTTACGGTCCGGTGGGAAAACGTGCCTCGCATGTATGTTGTTCTTGCGGCTCTTGATATTAACTAGAATATGTTTTCATTTTTTTTTTTTTGTCGTTACGTTTCGTTCACCTTTCCATGCAAGGGATTCCCCTTTCGGGATGCGAGCGGTCCCACAGGCGCACCTAACATACGTGCCTACCAAACGTCACTAAATGGCTTTTGATGATGTGCTTAATTGTTGCATAAACAATAGAGCGGTACCGTTCCTGCGTACATGTTATGTGAAGGACACGTGGCGGATCGTGCGCTTGTCCGTTGTAACCCTCCCGTGTAAAGCATCCTTACATAGTTGTGTTGCTGAATGGACCAAGCCCTCCCTTGCCTCGATCCCAACGTTACATTCCATTGGGACAAGGTTAATAAAAAGAACCGATAAGTTTTCCCGACCAGTCCGGTCCCTTCGAGTGGTTTGATCAAGCGAGAAAGGAGTGATGGCTCAATTCCCGACTCTTTTATCAAGTACACCATAGCAACAAAGCGTTAATCTGCATAATGCAAACCCGACTGCTTGTGGCCAAAATAGTGTGAGAAAATGATGTTGATATGGTAAAAAAGGGAAGGATCATAAAGAAATAATCAATAGAAAATTTCCCTTCTAGTTCCGATTATTGCTTTCACAAGCTGTATTGAGTTATTTTTGTGTTGGGGTAAGCGGTTGGTAAGTAAAACTAACAGAACATTAAATTCTGTTTCTGTCTTCGTTCGTGTAAATGATTTTTGTCAGCTTTAATTTTGTAGAAAGTGAAGCCGGAACTCACACTAGAACCGTATTGTTAATGACCAAATGATCGTATTGCTTAGACTTGCAGGATTTCAATCCATATAACTTTGCTATCATATAAGATTACATTCACCAAGGAGCAAATTGCAACGCGGCAGTGAAATTTTGCAATCAAATGTAGTTGAAAAGACAGTTATTTTTCTCGTTAAACCTGTTCAAATGTGAATGATACGGTCTGGTGAGGTAAACAAACGAATGCATGGTTCCACTATATGATTGCAAATTTCCACATATTTCATTATCCATTTGAAACATTTCACTGATTGATTCAGAAGTCCCATAATATGGACCGAGAACATGTATTTCAGTCTTATTGGCACCAAGATTATAAAGTTGGATTATTTTTCTTCCTTCACACGATCTACAATTTCGAGATGTCTGCCAGTTAATGGCTTTCCTAGACTTCGATTTTACACGTAGATGGATAGTATGTTGGATTACAGAAATCTTTTTTTTATACAAAACCTTCCTTCAAAGCTTATTTTAGTTATTTACTAACATAAGAAAAAGCTTGACTAATTCATTTGATTGTGTCTCCTACTTCCTTGCAATGATCTTCTTATTAGGACTGTGATTACGAGTTTTGCATTACTTGGGCATGTTGTAGGGAACAGGAAAGCTTCAGCTTAGTATTGTATGCAGTGAGTATGAAGTGAATTAAATTTTTTATATTTAAATATCTAACCAGGTCACAAGTTCTCTAACCAGACATACATCTGAGCATTTTATGATGCATATATCTTTCCATAACATGTAATTTCCATACTCTCTCTTTCTCTCGCTCTCTCTCCTCAGTCATGAATTTACAAACAATGACGAAAACATCAACAGCTTTCACTTGGAGAGATTGGAGATTGAGTGTACGCATCTCCTTATATAGTTTTAACCATACGCAGTCTATTTTATCTAAATATGATGTTTTTGATATGATATGAATATGATGAAATATGAAGTTTACAAGCAATTTGCTGTTGTATCATTTAATTTTACAAAACAATCTCGGGAAATCCAGTAGCTGAGATGGCGCAAGTCTTTTAAATACAAAACAGAGCTGTGTATCGAATCCCATTTAGATCTTCAATATCCCATTTAGATCTTATCGTGTATCTTTAGCGTATAAACCTGACGTTTAAAACGAGACGTTTTAGTGCTTGGAATTATTTAAACTTATTTTAGATTACAAAAATACATTTCACAAAGGTTGGGAGACATTACCTCCTCCGAACCGTGAAAGAGCACCTTATCCCGCTCGGTGCTCCTTATGTGCTCGGTTGTTACGATGCGAGGTGTTCCGTCGTTCTAATCGATGTTCCTTATATAGCTAGAGTCAGTATTGGACACCTTATCCCGTGCGTGATCGGACGCTTTGTTGTCAAATTTTTACTTGATCAAAGTTTCAATAACAATCGATAACTCTTATGTTGCACTGATATAGTGACTCAGCAACGATCAACTTATGATGATACCATAATACAAAAACCATCCCAGAAGATTAGTTTTTTCGTATGATGATTTTGTACTGATTATGAATTTAAACAATATTTCCATCATTGAAATTTATTTCTCATCCCATTCGCGTCAATGACGAATCAGAAAGCGGTAAGACGAACCAGACGAACTAATATATTCTTCCAGCTTTAAACCAGCCCATTATAGCAAATTATGTATGCTGAAGAACACTTCTTTCAACCACATTTTGAAAAAATCTCAAAAACTTTTAAAAAATTATAGTATATCCCGTTTATTTACAAAACAAAGGTAACCTTACACCGAAAAGCGTTCGTGCAAAACGATTCCCTCATAAAATCATTTCAGCGTTGACATTTGCAAATGAATCTTTACTAATTTCACCATCGTAAAAATACGAAAAAAATGCGGCCAAACAATAAAACAGTCACTCACGCTACCTCGCACATAAATCATCGCTCATCGACGTATTGGCCGGCTGTGGTTAACAGATGCAACGACCAAATAAAATAAAATAAAACGCACCCATTAGCAAAGGCACACGGAAGGCAACCAACTAGCGCAAATCACCTTTTTTTCACATTCTGAGTCCTGCTTTCATCGGTTTTCTACTAGAAACGTAAGTTTCTATGTTCGTGCTTTCTGTTTGTTTCGTTGTGATTAACGACCCTTTAAATTACCTTAATCGCTTGTTGTACAAGCCGTCGTAATAAAACACTTTTGATAACCGCCCGGGTGACCGCGACGATCGGCAGCAAACGGTTGGACTCATTTCCATACCCACTTGCATGATTCGTGTTGATTTGCCGATGGACATCGAGATCGAGCAAGACAAAAACACAGACACATTAAACCAATCCGAACGTTGGACCAAAGCTGGCTGCTGGTGTCCGCGTCCAGGGTTCCTTGAAGTTGGGACCTCAAAAAAAAAAGAGATCAAGACGTTACATACGTTAAACGTGCGATCAATTCCATTCGCCCAATACGTGTTCACTTGCCGCGATCGTTATACATGCACGAAAATATTCCCAACGAGCTAAACCCGGACCCATTTGTTGCAAACGGTACCCTTTTTCCCGGACCTTTTTTCTCACGCATCCCGGCCGAGTAAAGTGACCAGTACCGTTCGTTAACGTGCAGCGGTTTTTATATCACTTTTTGGCTTCATTTTCAACGCAAACTTTCCCATCGATAGAACCGGCCAACAGCGCTTAGGAAAACAGCACACCACCACATCGCCGACGCAACAAAAGCGAAACAAAACCGTTTCAGAATCGTACACTCTCCAAACAGCTTCCAAGCCCCAAAATCTAGAGCCTCCAAAAATGTCAACCGGTTGGTACGGGCGGACAATCGGACAGTCCGCTGGGGTCCTCTATCAATGTCGCGTTACAAGCACACACGCGAAGAGGTACACCACAGACAGACGAAACACTCATAAAAGTCGGCAGTTTGAAAAACTATCC